>CAUYPK010131832.1:0-36976 GCA_963574355.1 Loris lydekkerianus
TCACAATATAACAAAGACATCTGTACCAGAATGTTTATTGCAGCCCAATTCATAATTGCTAGGTCATGGAAGAAGCCCAAGTGTCCATCTACCCACGAATGGACTAGCAAATTGTGGTACATGTATACCATGGAATATTACGCAGCCTTAAAAAAAGATGGAGACTTTACCTCTTTCCTGCTTACATGGATGGAGCTGGAACATATTCTTCTTAGCAAAATATCTCAAGAATGGAAGAAAAAGTATCCAATGTACTCAGCCCTACTATGAAGCTAATTTATAGCTTTCACATGAAGGCTATAACCCAACTATAGCACAAGAATATGGTGAAAGGGCCAAGGAAGGGGAAGAGAGGGGGGAGGTCAGGGTGGAGGGAGGGTAATGGGTGAGGTCACACCTACGGTGCATCTTAGAATGGGTACAGGCAAAACTTACTAAATGCAGAATACAAATGTCTACATACAATAACTAAGAAAATGCCATGAAGGCCACGCTGAACAGTTTGATGAGAATATTTCAGATTGTATATGAAAGCAGCACATTGTACCCCTTGATTGCACAAATGTACACAGCTATGATTTAACAATAAAAAAAAAGAAATGAAACAATGTAACCTCATCACCTGTACCCTATTAATCTAAATTTTTAAAAAAAGTTCAATAAACCTCACACATACACTAGAATGGCGAAACTTACAAACTGACCAAAACTTAAAGCCAACTCTGACTCTCACCAGTACAACTGCTGTGGAAAACAGTCTTCGGTTTCTTAAAACATTCCACATATACCCCTCTATGCAACTCAGTCATTTCACTACCCAGTATATATTCATAAGAAAGGGAATATATGTCCATACAAAGACATACATTGTTCATAGTAGCTTTTTCTATAATAGCCAAAATCCAGAAACAACCCAAATGTCCATCAGCAAAAGACAAGGACAAATTGCTATAAATTAATGAGTACAGAACTGCTCATGACAAAGAGGGGTGGACTGCAGAAACATCACGATGTGAGTGCATATCAAGATCATCAGAGTGAAAGGACTAGACTGAAAAAGAGTCCTATGCACAATGCCATTGTAATTTATTTATTTATTTATTTTTAAACACAGCCTCAAGCTGTCAACCTGGGTAAGGTGCTATGGCATCACTGCTCACAGCAACTTCCAACTCCTGGGCTTCAGCAATTCTCTTGCCTCCACCTCCCAAGTAGCTGGGACCACAGGTGCCTGCCACAACACCCGGCTATTTTTTGATTGCAGGTGTCATTGTTGTTCAGCAGGCCTGGGCTGGATTTGAACCCGCCAGCTCAGGTTGTATGTGACTGACCCCTTAGCCGCTTGAACCATAGGTGCCGAGCCGCCATTGTAATTTAAACATAACTAAAACATCAGCAGTGGCTGGGCCATGGATTGCAGAGGAGCACAAATACTCTTTGGCGACACTGCCCAAAACCACTTGGCAGCAACAGAAAAACTTCCGTGGCAGCGCCTGTGGCTCAGTGGGTAGGGCGCTGGCCCCATATACCTAGGGTGGTGGGTTCGAACCTGGCCCCAGCCAAAAGCAACAAAAAAATAGCCGGGCGTTGTGGCAGGTACCGTCGTCCCAGCTACTCAAGAGGCTGAGGCAAGAGAATCACCCAAGCCCAAGAGCTGGAGGTTGCTCTGAGCTGTGACACTACCGCACTCTACCTAGGGTGACAAACTGAGACTCTGTCTCAAAAAAAAATAATAAAATAAATAAAAAAAGAAAAACTTCCAGATCTCGATTGTAGCGATGGTTTCAAGGTGCAAACATGTATCAAAATTCATCCCTGTGCTTATGTACAGCTTACTGTATGTAAACGTACATCAATAAAGATGTTTTTAAAATTCAGTATAGTTTCTTAATCACAGGAAAATAAATTCTTTTAAAATTTGTTGATTTTTTTTAGGTTTCCTTTTTTTTTAAGTCTGAGACGGTGTCTCACCCAGGCTGAAATGCAGTGACGTAATCATAGCTCACTGTGGCCTCAAACTCTCCTGCCTCAGCCTTCCTAGTAGCTAGGACTACCAGGCACACGTCACAAAGACAGACACGTAGATATGGGGTCCAGCTATGCCCAAGCTGGTCTCACACTCCTGGTGTGGGTCTCACAGTGTTCTCAGCACATACACAACAATTCCTCAGTCCACAGCAATCTACCATATATACTCGAGTATAAGCCAAGTTTTTTTCGGCACAAAATTTGTGCTGAGTTCAGGTTTTTCGGCTTATACTCGAGTATATAGGTACCTAAATTTTTCATTAGTCAAAAACTACTTTAGTCCTATCTAAATAAAGGTTTACTAGTTGTCTGTGTTAGCTTCTGGGTATATGCAATTTATGTAGAATTAAAAAGTTTACCGGTATCACGTGTTCAAATTTTCTAAATTGTTTTCTTTTGTTTTCTGCTTTGAGACAGGCTAGAGTGCCATGGGGTCACCCTAACTCTAGCAACCTCAAACTCCTGGGCTCAAGTGATTCTCCTGCCTCAGCCTCCTGAAGCTGGGACTACAGGGCACCTGCCCAGGGCCCAGCGAGTTTTTCTAAATCGCTCTTGCTCAGGCTGATTTCAAACACCTGATCTTGAGGGAGCCTCCCACCTCGAACTCCAAAGTGCCAGAATTACAGGCGTGGAGCCTCCACACAGAGTCATTTTTTTTTTTTTAATACTGCCTAATTAAATCGAACCAAAGAACCCTGGGGATGCCTGGATGTGCCCACAGTGAGGGATGCAGACCTCTCCTTTCAGACAGGGGCTCCTCCGTAAGGCTCAGGACCACCAAGCAGAGCAAACAGGATGTCCTGGGGAGAATGGGGTGTGTGACACTCCCCCGGGGTCCCCTCCTATGCCGCTCACCTTCCCCGGCCCTATGGACGATGGATCCAAGAACTGCCACCAAAGCCCAAGCCCTGGAGGGCAACCTAATCTCCTCAACTTTCCTGTTAACCTTGCTGAAAAGCTTCTAGTCCTCATGGTCTCACAGATGTCTGCTTCTCCACACCTTTTCACTCTCCTAATTGAGCAATTCTTTTAAATCCCTATTAAATAAACCCTCATGTGTCTAATAACAGGAGCTAACCTTAACGGGATGTTAACAGACACTCTGGCCTGGCCGTGCTGGGTCTGGAAATACTACATTTAAGAACTGCTTCAGCAAAACCATTTTCTGAGAAGACCTTCCATAAAAAGAAGCTAGACTTATCTTAGCCCCACCCTCCAAGAATGGTTCCCTCTTTCCTGGGAGTCCCTGAAGCACTCTGTAAGTATCTCCATCCCACCGTCCCATGTGCATGTTTAGCACGCTATCCTCCGCTATACATACATGACTTTATTGTATAGTCTGTCCTAAGATGGGAGAGATTTGATTAAATTAGGGCAATAAAAAGTGTTTCTTTTTAAATTAAGCTTAGCCTCACTTGGTCTTTTTTGTTTTCTTTTGATTAATGTTTGGCTTTGCTTTTTAGCCAAAGCATTATTTTATATAAGTTAAAGATTTCATGTCTTTTTTGATCAGCAGCTTTTTTTTTTTTTTTCAGGCAAACAAATTGTATCTGCAGGAAAAAAATTAGATAAATCACCCTGAAAGTATTTTACAGAATAGTTTTATGTCACAGTAGACATTTGGTTGGGAGGATTTATAACCATTCTGATGTTACTGATCACTCAGTCAGGTGCTAAGTATAGTGCAAGAGCTTGGTTGCAGTCTGGACTTGACAGCCTTTTCCCAAAGCAACTTGGTTTAACACATGTGATGTGCATTAAAAGCACACTTTTTTTTAGAGAGGAAGTTTTTGCACAGAAAACAACTGCACTCTATGTATACAGATTTTTTAGACTAAACAAAACTTCCAGACTGGCCTCCTTGAGAACCAGAACACCATCTTGATCAATTCCACTTCTAGTGGGTAAACGGATGGAAGAATACATTAATGTTTAGTGGACTGGATGTATGAATCACACACACTGGGAGTCCCACCCCATGCTGGCTCAGTCAGAATCACCTGCAGATGACTACAGCCTACCTTTATTCCAAAGCTTTCAGGTGATTCTGACGGACCCACACCTCATTCTTCATGTTTATTGAGACAGACTCAGCATTCAGGCAGAGAAATCATAGTATTTATAGTCGAGACAGGGCAATTTGATGAGTAAAATGGACAATATTAGGACAAGGTATAACTGGTACTGTCTCAAACTTAGACATGTGGTCACTTTTCAGTACCCAAGATTTATTTTTAAAAATGGCAAAACTTTCCATTATTTTGAGAATCTTTATATAAATAAGAATACATACTTACATCAAGAAAATGGCCACATGCAGCCCTGGGTACATAAAAAGTCAATCATTAGAAAGGTTTGTAGCACTTCCACCTTCACTGGAACAAAGTCCCCTCTTCAAAAGATTTTTCATACCTTTCATACCTCTTCATTGTATAGGTTTTTACGTGACTTCACGAGGAATTTAACAAGTTGGCTGGGAAAAGGACCCAGATGGCCTTGTGATAGGTCCAAAATACAACAACCAATGTTTTATACTCATCTCTTCAAAAAGTGAGCCCTAATTTTCCTCCTGTGAGTGTGGGCTGGACTTAGGGACAAATAGATTATGAAGCCAGTGAGAGTATGTGACTTCTAAGGCAAGGTCACAAAAGGCCTTGCAACTTGTTCCTTGCGCTTCCTCCTGAAACACCTGCTCTCCAGAAGTCGAGGCCATGTTGTGAGGACACTCAAGCAGCCATAGGGAAGAACACCCCGTAGCAAAGAGCTAAGACATCCTGACAAAAGTTCCTAAAAACGAATCCATCAGGCCGAGCACACTGGCTCACAACTATAATCCCGGCACTCCGGGAGGCCGAGACGGGTGGATTACCTGAGGTCACAGGTTCGAGACTAGCCTAAGCCAGAGTGAGACCTCGTTTCTAAAAATAAGCCAGACGTCGTGGCGGGCTCCTATAGTCCCAACTACTTGGGAGGCTGAGGCAAGAGAGTCACTTAAGCCCAAGAGTGTGAGGTTCCTGTGAGCGATGATGTCACGGTACTCTACCGAGGGCAACAAAATAAAACTCTCAAAAAAAAAAGTCTAATCCATCTTCCAACTCTTTTGTGTAACTCTAAATATAGCTATGCAACCTCAACCTCATGTAGAACCAAGCCATTCCCATTCCCACACCAAAGCAGACGCAAGCAACCCGGCCATGTCCTCCCTGCTCCTCAGCACGTGTACCGGGCTCATCTGGGAAGTGGGGAAAGGCCCACCCTGCAGGCGCACGAGCTCACTGGGAGGTGCAAATGAACACGCTCCTGTCCAGACTCCGTATGAATTGTCACTAAGTGGACCCTGTCTCTGCACAAGCCCTGTGTAGTCTCAGCCTCCTTCTGCAGGTACAGTGACAACTGCACCACCCATGTGGACGGAACATGTTCTGTACAACAAGCATGACACTGTACCCGGGCGGCACCCGCAACTGTGAAGGAGCCTGCAGAGGACTTGCTGAAGTGCAGACAGCACCAAGGTCCTGGGTCAAATCTATCAGCTCTCCCCCCTCCCCTGCCCACAGACACTCTCCTTCCAGACTCTCCCCACCAATTGGCCCGAGAAGTCAAGGAGACACCATCTGAATGGTAATCCCTAAACTGACGATGGCGTGGGCTAGGCCAGGGAGATCACACAGCACAGCTCCAAAGACCAGCTGACACCCCTTCCACAGAGCACACACACGCAGGCCAGGAAGGTCACACAGCACAGCTCCCAAGACCAGCTGACACCCCTTCCACAGAGCACACACACGCAGGCCAGGGAGGTCACACAGCACAGCTCCCAAGACCAGCTGACACCCCTTCCAAACAGAGCACACACACGCAGGCCAGGGAGGTCACACAGCACAGCTCCCTGACACCCCTTCCACAGAGCACACACACGCAGGCCAGGGAGGTCACACAGCATAGCTCCCAAGACCAGCTGACACCCCTTCCACAGAGCACACACACGCAGGCCAGGGAGGTCACACAGCACAGCTCCCAAGACCAGCTGACACCCCTTCCAAACAGAGCACACACACACAGGCCAGGGAGGTCACACAGCACAGCTCCCTGACACCCCTTCCACAGAGCACACACACGCAGGCCAGGGAGGTCACACAGCATAGCTCCCAAGACCAGCTGACACCCCTTCCAAACAGAGCACACACACGCAGGCCAGGGAGGTCACACAGCACAGCTCCCAAGACCAGCTGACACCCCTTCCACAGAGCACACACACGCACACACTCCTCAGGGTCAGGCATGTGGAAGGCAGGAGGAACACAGCAAGGCTCCAGGCAAGGACCACACACAGCAGGGTCCCCTGCCTGGCTCCCTGGGAGGTGAGGAGCTGGCTGTTAAGAAAGTATTATATTCCAAAGAACTTGTGCAAATCCTTTGCGTCAACACTGCTGTGGAACAGAAAGTAGATAAATCAATGGAGAGCATGGAAATCCAGCTATGCTGCGTCTGTGCTGTGTCCAGCCTATGTGCTGTCTCTCCCTCTCTCTTCCTCTTTTCAAACGAGCTGCAGGATTAATAATCCCCAATGCACCAGGTACAAGCCTATATTCCAGGGCACGCTGGACCATGCAGATCCAGCTGGAGAGTTCTGAGAGGATGAGTGCCGCAGCCCCGTGCCCAGCAGCAGAGGCGAGCAGGACACAGCGCTGCAATGGTGCCAAAGGCCTGGGCTCTGTGACCCGGAGCAACCTACTTCACCTCCCGAGATTCAGTCCCCATCTCCGATAAAGTGACAATGATGTCACCAATGTACAGGTGTACTGATAGGGTAAGGGCATGATGCACAGAAGGCTCTTAGCACCATGGGTCCTGCCAGTTCCCTAAGACGGGCCACCCATGCCCTGGGCAGGGAGGCACCTTTGCTGACTGTGCATGGAATCGGCAGCAACTGCAGAGTGAGCAGAGGGTCTGGAAGCTGCTCTCCCCTGCATACTCAGCCTCCTGCAGACAGAGTTACAGACCTCCTGGGTCTAGCGTGGCCTTCTGCTGCCAGCACGGGCCACACATTTTCCCACTTTATTGTTACATGTGTTCACACCTTTAATTTCAGACTAAAATCAAGGTTATTAAAGTACAGCAGCTCTCACGCCTAGCCAGGACTGCCCACCCTTCTTGCCGAGCAGCAGATGTGGCAGCGGAGCAGTTGGCCCCCACAGGGCCCTGTTACCACCCGTGGGACATGGGAATGCTGTCTGGGGCTCATGGTCCCCAAGGGTCAAATGGGTGGTGCCTTCTCACAGCAAGCTCTGAAGTGAAGTGACAGATAGCCACTACCGCCTACCCAGGAGCTGAGCCCCACCCACAGAGACTCCTGCTTTCCCTCTGGACAACTGCACCCTTGACCCCCCTGCTCCTGCTTCCTGGAAAGCCCTTTCCACACCTCCACTCACACTCAGAATGTCCACCAGGCCCAGCATCCTCCCCACAAATCCCAAGTTTACATGGCCGGGCTGTAACAACTGGGTCTGCTCCACCAGCTGCCTTCGACATGCCTCACTTTTAAAATCAGAGGCAGACACCCCCAACCCCAGGGGTTACTGTAAGAAATGAAGGCGGTGGCCTGGACAGGACAGGGAGCAGCACCTGGCCCCCCTGCCACCCACCTCACCACACTGACTGTGGCTGGGCAGGAGGACCACCAACTCCACTTCCTCCTCCTCCCCTTCCTCCTCTGAGCTTTGCAGGCCACCCCACCTCCTCCACAGGACAGAAGCATCTGGAGGACAGAGTCCTGTTCACTTCCTCTTTTATCCTCTCCTCAATACGCAGCACACTCAATAGTAATATTCAAGGCAATGAAGGGAAGACATTTCTTCCAGCTCCCACCTGCCCTGCACTCAGCTCCCACCTTCCTCTCTGGTCAGGACACCAACCCCACCCCCATACAGACTGGAAAGCTCACGGCCACACTCTCTCCTCCCACCTGGGAACGAGGGGCCCAGCTTCAACGCCCCTTCTTCCCACCCTGCTGCTGGCCGGGTAGAGCCCTTGTCCCTCAGGCCTGGGCCACGGTCATGCTGGCTCCCCCCCAGGTTTCCTGTTGTTCCTTTTTCTGTTGTTCTAACACCTGACTGATCTGTCAGTTTTCAAAACGCAAACTCTCCCACTGCCGGCCCACTGCAGTGTGGTCCAAGCCACCTGCCATCCTGAGCACCCTCACTGGCAGACAGCAGGCGTGTCCACCCTGGTGTCACCACAGCATTGCCCACTGAAGTGTGGTCCAAGCCACCTGCCATCCTGAGCACCCGCACTGGCAGACTGCAGGCATGTTCACCCTGGTGTCACCACAGCATTGCCCACTGCAGTGTGGTATGATGACACAGCAGTGGGAACAGCCTCTGAAACCCTCCATCCTTCGTGGCAGGCGGCCATTCCTTCCTCTCTGCCTCACCACATTTTACCCAACTTTCAACCCAGCTGGGTGCAGTGGCTCACAACTATAATGATGGCACTCTGGGAGGCTGAGATGGATGGACGACTTGAGCTCAGGAGTTCAAGACCAGCCTGAGCAAGAGTGAGACCCCATCTCTACTAAAAACAGAAAAACTGGCCAAGAGTTGTGGCACATGCCTATAGTCACAGCTACTTGGGAGGCTGAGACAACAGGATCATTTGAGCCCAAGAGTCTGAGGCTATGAGCTGCAATGATCCCATGCCTCTCTACCCAGGGCAACAGAGTGAGACTCTGTCTAAAACAAACAAGAACAAATAATACAGTAACTGCCTACCCTCAGCTTCAAAATCTGACAAGCTTTTCTCATCCCCAGCTTCAAACAGCACCAACTCCTCCAGGGTCAGGGCAGAAGAAGTCTTTCCTCTCCAGTACTGTTGACTGGTTTTCAGGGCCACAGCCCCATCCTTGGCCTGCCTGAGGGCAGCCACCCACTGACCCTGGGATGCACATCTCTGTGGCCTCACCCTGCCTAGAAGGCGCTCAGGAAGCCACTGAGGACTGTCTGTAGCCTTACCCCAGCCTCACCCCAATAATACCTTTGGAAGGGTCATAATGACACCATCATTTCCTAACAGTTACATCTGGTTATGAAATTCTACTCTAAGACCTTCCACTGCTAAAGTAAACTGATAAGACCATTATTTTTTTTTTTCTAAAGAATAACAATTATGGGAACAATTGTGCTTTCAAAATAATGGAACGCAAGCCGAGTTCACTTTCGCTCCTGAATAATGAGCCCACTGCTGCTATCTACACAGGGCACCAAGCACAGTTATCAGAGTGCAAGAGACATCTTACCCCACCCCCAACCGACATTTGGGGTGACTCATTTTTTGGCATGTGCTAAACCACTGGTTCAATCTGCCCAATGTAACGCTGCAACTATGACAACACACAGCACGCACAGGGCTGCATTCTTAGACGCAAGCTACTGTTTTTATCCCTGCAAGAGAAAATTACCCTCCACAAATTAGAATGTTTTAAAATTCAACCGTACCCTGACGGTTTTCCCAAGCCTCATAACTAAGTTAATATAACAAACCATAATTTCAGGTTTAAGCTTTTACATTCACCCGTAAATAATAAACATATCACTTTATTTTACTTCACTTGCGAAGATAATATACGAATGTTTTATAGCCGTTTTATAAAGTTCTGGGGACACCAAATCCAGTGGGACACAGATGCAAAGTCCTTCACAAAACCAGCTACCGTATCACTGCACATCTACTTTAAAATGGGTAGTGAGGCAGCTCCCACTGCTGTGGGGAGCAGTAACAGGCCGTGTCCCCAGGGCCCCAGACACAAGAAGCCACAGAAACCGAGGCAGCTTCAGCCTCGCACTTGCCTTTACTTTCCTTTAGCAAAAGTGGACTCGTTCCAGAGGAATTTTCTCAAAGCAGCACAGACATCGGCGGAGCAGCTGTTTACAGGCAGGTAATATGTTTGGGGTGAGGATTTCACCAAGCTTTTAACTGTTACAGGAGACACACACAGACACACATAGAACTTCAGCCTGATGACCCATCCAACTCCAAACAGGGAACATGCCCAGGTCCTCTGGTCTACTGTTGGGATCCTTTCCTTACACTTTGGGTCTGTGTTTTATCCAATATCCAGACATCATATTTAGGGCAGTCATCCCATGTTATTATTTCTCCAAGCTGTCTGCAAGGCTGCTGACAGAATATGTGGGACAGATTGCTGACTGCACGCACACCAGCACGGAACTCAGACATTTATTTTCATATTCTATCCCTAATGGGATAAGGACATCCTGCAGGGATGCTGGAGGTAACCCAGAGTTCAGAAGGAAGTCCCCACACACTGGTCCGACAGTCATGAGATCCAGTCCCAGGTTGCCACCGACTTGGTAAAGGGGGCAGGCACACCTGCCTCACAGAGGGAGGGTGGTCTTGCCCTGGCAACATCCTGGGAATGCCAGAGAGCAGGTACACAGCACAGCGCAGTGAGGCCTCCCGCTGTAGAAACAGTGAGGCAGGGGCCACTGGGGTGGGGGCGATCGCTGGACTGTGGTGAGGGGCTTCCCGCACCCAGCTTTCTAGCAAAGCTCTTCAAGAGGGACAGCGACCCTGTAGTTCTCCCAGGGTCCCCCCACCCATCCCCAACCCACAACATCCTCATTCATTTGACAAGCCTCATCCTGGTACAAGCTTATGTTGACAACACCTGCTCAAAAGCGATTTTTATTATATTTCTGTTTTAAACTAACAGATTCCTTCTGACAACTGGTTTTAGTTTCCTATCAAGTTGACACTGGCTGTAATCCTGCCATAAGAAAACATAATGGTAACAGTAACATTTCCAACTGGAAAGTCCAGGAAAGTCTTCATTAGAACATGTCTCAGACTAGAGTTTTGTGTGTTTTATATGATCTTGGTCCCAACTGATGGATTATTAATAGAAAAATAATAGTAAAAAAAAATAGTAAAAAATAATTCACAAGGGAATTGGCTACGCCACCCTCTGAGTCCCACATC
Source organism: Loris lydekkerianus (assembly GCA_963574355.1). Classification (NCBI taxonomy): domain Eukaryota; kingdom Metazoa; phylum Chordata; class Mammalia; order Primates; family Lorisidae; genus Loris; species Loris lydekkerianus. Next base: position 11,026 of record CAUYPK010131832.1, read on the forward strand.
TCCCAGTGGCAGAGAATGGAGGTGAAGGCCTGGTCTTCTCAAGCTAAAACTTGAGACTAAAACCCTCCCCACAGCAGGACCAGGAAACTGCACAGGATCGTACCCCTCCAAGCACACCCCCGCCCTTTTTTGTGACCAAACCTAGAGGGATACCAGCAGAGCCCTGGAAACTTTTTTTCCACTTTTAAAATAAATGCAAACATATTGTCAGGCCAGTGAATATTTAGCATCACAAAAACACTGCCAGCCTAAGTAAGAATGTTATGCAAGTGCCACACATGCCCCTCTGGGGCACAGGGAGGCATCCTGGAAACCAACCCCAGTTACAAACAAGCCAGCTGTCCTTCCCACTAGGCTTCTCAGTCTTACCCCTCACCCTAAGGATGCTATATAATTTGAACTCAGAAAATGAAAAGGAAACATCAAGAAAACATTTCAAACATGTAATTTTCCTCTCCGGTTGCCATTCAGAGGCTTGTCTAAGAAGCAGTGTTTTCCACAGACCCACAGTAAAAGAGACAAAAGGTACATTCTACCAACTTGGCTCATGTCATTTCCAGCAATGGGCTGAAACAGTTGGAGAGGAATCTGCACAGGTAAAAACACCACCAGAGGTGTAAATCATTTTTGTAAGAGTGATTAAAACCACAGTTTTTTAAAATAAAATAGATTGAGGAACGATCCACTTACATAAGCTCTGGAGGAGCTAAGAACACACGCGGGGCATTCACAACACAAAAAATTCCACAAGCAGCTGGCGTGAGAGCTTAGTGCATCCTAGTCGGTGATGCAGACCCGCTACTTCCGCCCAGTGTCAGTGTCTCTCAGTGCAGCCCCAGACAGGATGTCCGTGTCATCACAGCTCTGAAGGGCCACACACCCCTCCCCCTTCTCCCCATGCTCAGCTATCCCTGCTTCAGACATTCACCTGCCCCAGCCAGCAGAGCCCCCTCACCTGCAGGGAAGAGGCTGTTAAAAGAATCATTCAGCTCTCTAGAGAGGTGAGGGAGGCCTGCCTAAGCTTACCCCAAAGAAAACACAATTAGCAAATCTGGGGTCTGGATCCTTGTAGCTTCTACTTTGAAGGAAGCTCATTATTAGCCCAAGCATTACATTTATCAGCCAAAGACACAGGGGGCTGAGTCAACATTCAGGACAAAAGGAGAGGCTTTAAATGCTTTATTAATTCATTAAGCCAATATCAAGGCAGAAAATCTTGTTGGAGAGGGAAGAGATTTGACTCCTTATGTTAATTCATAAATGTTTAAACTATGCCCAGACACAGCAGAGTTCGGACCTCTCCCATCACACACTACATATTTCTTTCAAAAAATAAATCCCACCTAACAGTCTCAGAGTTACGCCTCCTGGAAATGCATGAGCACTGTCACAGCCCCCATTCTGAGCACCCAGAGTGAGGATGGAGTCATGCAGATGTCTGCGACTACGATTCAGCAAAATTCTGATGAGAAATTCAGGTCGTTGGGAAGAAAAACAGCAGAGCAGCAGCACCTGCCACCCTGCAGGAAGCCAGAGAGGGGCCTAGCAAAGGTGCTTCCCCAGGGCGAGGCAGGATGGCCAGCACCTGGACACGAGACAGAGGCTGGACAATCTCACCCGTGAGATTCCGCCAACTTCAGAGGGCCAAGGTGGGAGGTTCAAAACTCCTAGGGCGACAAGCAGGCTATGACCACCTCTGTCATCTAGGGAATGGCATCAGGGGAGTGACTAAAATGCAGAATTGGGTGGCAGCTGTGGCACCTGTGGCTCAAGGAGGAGGGCGCTGGCCCCATACACCGGAGTTGGCAGGTTCAAACCCGGCCCCGACCAAAAACTGCAAAAATAAATAAATAAATAATAAAAATAAAATGCAGAATTAAGGCAGGTCCTTGTAGAGAACAATTTTGTTTCCTCCTTTTAGAAATATTCAAAACAAAACAAAAAATCATCGACCCCAAAATGTGAACCAACATGGTAGGTAAAAAGAAATAGACAAATAATGACTCTAAATTAAAACACTTTTTGCAATTTAAATTAATTTCCAAACTAGTTTTCGTACTTTTCTCCACGCTGTGCAATCCACACATGGACCTCATTCAACACCAGTCTTTGACGGTGGCTTGTCCCATAAAAACCATCAAATGTCTCTGAGCAGTGGCAAAAGATAGCAATTCGGGGACATGAGAAACGCTCTGACTGCATCGCCCCAATTAACACTTCTGAAATCCAACCTGGTGAGCTGGCTCTTGTCAGAAATCTGCAGTTCACTCTTCTCAACTGTGATATTAAAACACAGTTAACCATTATGATTAATGGAGAAAGCTGTGATTCTACCCAAAACCAATTCGGCCTGATAACATTAGACACCAAGGCAGACCGGCTGGCGGAGTAACGGGGAACCCTGGAAGGGGCTGCTCAGAGTCAGTCAGTTCCCCCCAGCATGGAGTATTAGTGGGGTTTACTCTTAATTAAGGGGTTCTAGCTAACAAAACTGCCTTCAGACTAAAAAGTTAGCCACATAAAAAAAAGTATGTGTTTCAGCTGTATTATCACTCCCACCCAAGACTATTTTTAAATACAACTGTCAAGCCATTAAGTTTGTAAAACACACACACACACACACACACACACACACACACACACACACACACAGAGCCAGAACTGATTTGCGGATCTCCAGCTTTGCCAAGTGCTACAAAATTTAACTCCCTGCTTTCTCACACACTCCCACAGCTGGTTTTCCCACCTAGTTCCCAGTTTTACTTTGCTACTTAAGTATTTAACTGCCAGGGCCATTCACATGTAATTGTATTTCCCCAGCCCAACCTCTGACTTCCCAGGCCACACAGCACTTTCCGGAGGAGTCAATTCCTTTGCAAATGCCTTTGCAAAAGCAAGTTCTCCCCCCCCTAAAGCCAGGGGACCACAGGAAGCTCTGGCAGTCCCTGGGGCCAGGGTCCTGACCTCTCCCCACCTCTCCAGGAAGGTACCCATCTTGAATGAGGGGAACTGGCTGTGCACATTGGAGTACAGACCCCATGAACTCCAAGAACACCAGCCCCACAACACATAGCACAGGAGAAGCCCTGATTTCGCCTTCCTTTATGGTTACAGTTCACATGCCACCTCCTCCCCTGGGCTTCCGGATGCTGGCTCTGCAGGTCAGAGCTCTCCTGGACAGTGGCAGGTTGTGAGGGCCTGCACCTTCTCCGTGCCCAGGGAGTCTGGAAACGCCGGCCTCCAGACAGGCTGCATCGAGTATACCACAGCCACACTGTGAGTTACGCCAGACGCAAATTAGACCACTGTCTGTGAATTATGCTCAGAAGCAAACTGAACAGAAACTACCAAGGGTATCCCTTCCCAGAGCCCTGATGGGGTCCTGAGGAAGGGGAGCCACACAAACACCGGCCCACCTGGCCCCCATCAGTCAAAAATGCAGTCATGTTGGCCAAGGCCTCTGTCCCCTACCCCCACACCCCTCTTAATGATCACTAGCTAGGCTGGGCCAAAGGGAAAGGAGTCTGTCTGCCACCCAACAGAGAAGCGGATGAGAGACTAACAGTTTTACTTTTATTTATGGAAAAGCGGTGATTCTGGAGAACAGCGAGCATATCTCCTCACAGAGCTGTTCTGCTCTCCTGTTTTTCTGTGACTTCTATACTTTCACAGGAAGAATAAGCCTCAGTGATGCTATTACTCATCATAGCCAAAGTTAAACAGATTCCTCCTCATAGGTTACGAGTTACATAATACTCTCTTGTCTGAAAGTGGTTATCTCTTTAAAGCATTTTTATTCTAGACTAAATGTACAGCTAGTCAACACTTCGCTGAGTGCACAGAGTGCCCTGAGTGCTTGACTAATACCAGGCAGTCCACTTCCCAACTTAATCCATGACAGTAGCCTTGGAAGTGAATAAACTACCTCCAGGTGTCAGCACATGGGCTCATTCGGCCTTGTTAGGGCCTGACCAGCAGGGCCCTGCATGAAATGGCCATTCAGGTTAACAGTGGCTGCTAACAACAGGAGCAAAGGAATCTGTGTGACTGTGGGCTGGGACCAAAGGGACAAGGCACCTTTCCTTCCTCAGCAAGGCTGGGGCACAGGGAGCCACGCACTTGCCATGGCACAGCGACCGACAGAAGCCAGTCGGATACCATGGCACCTCCACACAGCCCTGGATACGGGTGTGGACTTTAGTTAGGAGAGGGAGACAGCTACCTTCTCTTTAAACCACTACCACTTATGTTTCTCAGAAAAATAGCTCTTAACACCTCCAAATCTGCAAAGAACTGGGCTGCATGGCTGGAAAGCCAAGGCAAAGCGTATCAGTTCCAATGATTTTAGAGCCAATTGATCTGTCTGGCAATTTAAGAAACAGGTGATTTTTTTTTTTTTTAAAGAAGGATCTAGAATATTCTGGGAACGCTTTGAGTCACATGAGATTCAAGCTCCCTCCACTAACCAGCAGGAAGCAGGGGTTATTCTAACTGTCTCACAGGCCACAAACAGGTGACACAGAAGCCTACAACGTAGCACCCCCTGGGCAGCGCCTATGGCTCAGTGGGTAGGGCACCAGCCCCATATACCAAGGGTGGCAGGTTCAAACCCAGACCTGGCCAAACTGCAACAAAAAAATAACTGCTAGGCGGCACCTATGCTTCAGTGGGTAGGGCGCCAGCCCCATATACCGGGAGTGGCGGGTCCAAACCCTGCCGCAGCCAAACTGCAACAACAACAACAACAAAAACTAGCAGGGCATTGTGGCGGATGCCTGTAGTCCCACCTACTCAGGAGGCTGAGGTAAGAAAATCGCCTAAGCCCAAGAGCTGGAGGTTGCTGTGAGTTGTGACACAACAGCACTCTACCGACGGCGACAAAGTAAGACTCTGTCTCTACAAAAAAAAAAAAAAAAACACACACAAACTAGCACCCCAATCTCCAAGGAGTTCAGAATTCAGTGGGTCAGAGGGACAAGCAAATGGACAATCCCACCCCGCTGTGTGAGGGTGTCTCACAGGGGCAAGTGTAAGGTCAGGAGAGAGCCAGTCCCTGAAGAAGGCTCTAACAGGACACCTCCCTGCAGCCTGAAAAATCAGCAGGCGTCATTCTGGGAAAGGAGAGAAGCAAGACGAGGGGAAAGGCTTGAGACTCAGGGTGAGGTCACATGAGGAGAGCCCCGAGCCCCCCATCCACTGCCACTGCCGAGCTACTTAAATTTGAGTGGACAAAAATTAAATAAAGTCAAAGACCCAGTTTCTCCAGTGCACAGGCCTCCTGTGGAGCTCAGGGGCTCCCAGTTGGCCAGCACTAACAGGGAAGTTTCTGCCTTGCAGGAGTGTTCTCAGTCTGCCCTGTTCTCGTGCAGCAACGCCAAGAAGGATAAGGTAGGGCCTAAATCTTATTCCTGAGCCAGTGTTCTTTCTACTCACTCTCCCTATCTGCCTTTGATAGGAGAAAGTCAAGTAGGATTAACTAAGGAGCAGAAGGCATTCTGAATCAGGGGGGACACCCTGCTGGGCCCAGGGGCCACTTACTATGTCTGTGCCAGTGGGGCTGTGGGCGGCTCCCTGTGCGTCCTCAGGTAAAGGACGGTGGGTTCCCTGGCCATCCCTGCCTAGGAAGTGAGGGCATCCCTCAGGCAAGGGCTCCTCATGGAGGTTCTTGACCAGGGGACAATGGAGGGGCACCCAGGACAGAAGATGAGAGGTGGGTATTTGTGTCACTTTTTTTAAGGAACAAGAACTTCAATGATTTCTCAAAATCAATCGGTGTCTCTTTAAAGGCATCCCTTGGTTTGCTGGAGGCAGGAAGTGGATCTACAAAAGCATTTGTGCAAATACATTTGGGAATCTGTCTAATCAAATGTATCAAGGTAAAATACATTCGGACAGTCACTTTAACAGCTTTTTCTCTTTTTTTTTTTTCTCCCCCACTAGAGTATTATTCTAATTGGACTTGGCCTGCAGAAGACAGGACCCTGGGAAGCAGCAGTTCACCACCTGAGAAAGGAGACCCTGCTAAAACAGAAAGGTTATCACCTGGCTGGGGAAAGTCTTCTTTCCCTGGAGCAGCCTGCTCAGAAGCACAGGGACAATCTCTGAGATGGACAGTAGACAGTACAGAGTACATAGCAGACTCTAGAATAAACAGCTCTTGAAAGCAATCACTATCATTATCTTTGCAATAAGCAAAGGAATGCCTATCAAGTATGCATAAGAAAAAAAGTTTCATACTGCTCCAGGAGGAGGCGAATGAAACAGAATCAATGGAAATGAAACATGAAAGAAATGTGATATACGCTACCCATCCGTTCACGTACAAAAAACCAGAACCTGCCCCGAAAAATACAGAAACACTTGAAGGACGAGGTGGAAGTCAGAAAGCAAAGGTATGAAATCGGGGAGGCATGGAACTAAAACTCACAACTCAAATAAATGAAAATCGTAAGGCCACGACAATGCATCTCAATAATGTAAATCAATATTAAATACAGTATTTTAAGTAGGAAAAAAGCACAAAGATAAAGATGCATCAAAGCCTTCAGGCGGTCAGGAAATAACCCACTCCACGTTCTGCTCTAGCATATGGAAATGGAAAAAAGGGTATAATTAAAATTAACCAGCACACAAAATCCACAGACTTCATAATGAAATGTGGACGGGGAGAGAATGACGGTAGGGGGAGGAAACAGGACATAATAAATACAACCTCTCTGCTCAGTGTTTTTACTGAGCTCAAGCCTAAATCCAAACCAACTGTTAACTGGTTTCAGATCTCCGTGTCTTTGATCTAGACATTACTTTAGTATCAAATATTTCTGCTAACTTTTTTAAAACGGTTGATGAATTGCAAAATTAAATTCAATCATAAATTTAATAACAAAAGCACACAAGGCCTAGAAACCTAAACTGCTTTTCGTGGTGTATACATACGTCCTGTAATCACTGTTTTAATAATTATGGGAGCACCCGCAGGCATGCACAAATTATGACTTCATTTTCCAGTTCCAAATTATAAAGAGTTCGTGAAGGTCAGGACTGTGGCGTGTATGTGGGGGCTGTCACTCACTGCCCAGATCATGGTCCCACCCAATAATAATCCTCTCCACGGTGCAATGAGGAAGGTCCAGAGAGAGCACAGGAGGGACTGCAGCCTGGGCTTCCGGGAGGCCAGAGAGACTTCACATTTACAAATACCTTTAAGCCAAATTGTAATCATTCTTAAGTTTCATCATCCCTCCACAACCACTCAGAAATAAAAAAATGCTCTGAGATTATGTGATATTATGACAGAGAAATATGTAAAATCTCTAATTTCTCAGTAAAAATTATAATTACCAAAGATTAAAATACCTGGGCCTACTCTCTACTTTCCATTGAACAATCCCTTTTACATGCTTCAATAAATTGCCAAAATAAAGAATGCTCTGAAGTAACATCTTTTAAAAATGCTGTGCAAATTAAATGGGAAAAGTTTTATAAAACATAATTATACATGCTCTCATGTGACAGAACGTAAACACATTCACCAACACATTATCCCAAAGCAAAAACACCTAAAAAACTAAGCTCCGTATTATGGTGTACAGATGTTAAAATTTCCTTAATATTTGCATGCTTATAAGGGTTTAATACAGAATGTCATTGTGGCTGGCCCATGTTTTTATCAAAAGCAGCAGGCGGTCTATACTTAACGTTCAGTGTTGAGAGGATTGGAATAGCTCCAGTTACCATGTTCAATTAATTTTTTAAAATGTCTTCTTATTGTAATAACTTGATTACATAAATATAAATTTATGCAGAGAAATGAATAACATTTATGTCCATGCAAAGACTGTTTTTTTTCTTGCTGAAATTGATCAATCTTCCACTGATTTTTTACATAAACCAACTGCCTGAATGCAGCCATTGATCAAATGTACCACCTGTTTTGACATTCCATGTCCTTGGAGATTATTCTACACTACAGAACTGTCTTTCCTCCATTAAAAAAAAAAAAAATTAAGCACTATTCTGCCAAATACTAAGCCTTCTGCCCCTTACTGATGTAAGGTCCAATGGGAAGTTTAGCCCTGTGTTCCGTAACAACTGACTACGGGATAGACCCACAAACAAACAAACCAAAAGCAAAACATACCAAGTATGGCCTTAAATATATTTTAAAACGTCACTAAAAGGCAATTTGCCTTTCTGTTCTACAATTTTATATCCATTATTACACTTCAATTGAGCTCTAAAACTCCCTAAAAAGTCACTTCAAGTCTGACCTATTAGAATACTTTTCCCAGTTAATCATAAATCACTCTTTTAATGAAATTAATTAAAACATGTAATTTTAATCCAAGTAAAAGTTCATAGCTACATTTTTAGCAATAACAGGTATAAACTTTAGGATAACTAATAATTCTCAATAATTTAGTCAAATATACAATTAGTGAATATTATTCATCAACCTTTCCCTTGGGTAATCCTGAAGAAGGGTGTTTGTAGCCCTTAATTTATGATGTACAATCTCCTTAATTCATTGTACCTAGTCTATGAGATCGTCACACACGAATGAGTGGTAGTTTCAGTCAACAACAACAAATTCATCACACCAGTTGTTCGTTATTATGTGGGAAAACAATAACCTACAGAAAGTTTGATTTTATAATCAACCGTTGCAGAATCAGAAAACAGACTCTCAAGCAACACTGCAAAACAAGAGCCGTGTTAGAGGAGATGATACCAAGAACAGAGCCAACAGAATGTGACTACCACCAATAAAGTATTAACACCATGAATTTCACAGCAATATCTATCTTTTTTTTTCTTTTGAGACAGTCTCACTTTGTTGCCCCCAGTAGAGTTATGTGGCGTTACAGCTCACAGAAACCTCAAACTCTTGGGCTCAAGCGATCCTCTTGCCTCAGCCTCTCCAGTAGCTGGGACTATAGGCAAATATCTATCCTTTATGATAGGGAAGCAATACACCTAAATTATATAAATATTCAAAAATCTACCCTTTCTTCCCTCAGATTTTAAAACAGTATTATCATTTTAACATGTAATTCTTGTCTGAAAAATATAAGCACACTGAAATTTTCTCAATGCCTCTTCACTAACCTTATTAATAAATAACAAATGGTAAAATAATTGAGAATAATAGAAGTTAAAAACAATATGTTTACAGGTCTTGGACAAAGATGTCCAAGCAAACAAACCAGATGCTGTAGATAGGAGTGAGAGGGAAGAAAACCAAAATGCTCGGGTGATAAGAATTTCATGTTTTCCTCTCATCTCCACAGCAAAAGTCCTTAGCTTTCCAATGTGACTCAAACGGGAACGCCAATCAGGGCCTTGTAATACACTAGGGAAGGACCCGTGTTTTATCTCTGTGAAGACTGCCACTCTCAGAGGGGTCTCTATTCACTTCTATAATCAGACTCTCTTAAAAGATTTCACAGAGGGCCTGTGGCCCAAAGGGGTAGGGTGCCCGTGCCATATGCGGGAGGTGGTGGGTTCAAACCCAGCCCTGGCCAAAAACTACAAAAAATAAAAAATAAAACGATTTCACAGATACTCTTTTGACAAGGTTTTGCCAGCCATTTAAATGTTCTCTTCTTCATATTTACTTATAAGGTGATGGCAAAAAAAAATAGTTCAGTCTCCTTAAATACGTTCATTTAATAGGGTAGAAAAGGCACAGATTTAAAGATACTTCTATTTCAACATTTCTCTATGTTATTTTGGGACACCTATTACCATGAAAAAGGGATTTCCCACAATTTTTTCCCAATATTTTCTTATTGGAAGATTTGTTTGTTCAAAGGGAATTATATAACCACCACTAAGTGCCCTGCAAAAAAAAAAAAAAAAAAAAAAAAAAGTTCTTTTTTAACATTCCTCACCTTCAGGATTATTAGATTTGCTAACCGGGCTCACTTTTTCCTGGTATTAAAGTGAGGCTTCAAAAAAAAAAACCCAGTTTGAAAACTTTACACACTTGGGCAACACAACTGCCTATGGCCACATGGGCAGGGTGAGTCAGTGGGACACAAGTGCAGAAGAAAAGAGATTTGTTGTCCCCAAAACTGCCTCTTTCACATCCAGTTGCTATAGCGGAAAGTGAGCCCCGTTGGGTAAGCAGGTGCAGGGCCCACCCCAACCGCTCATTCCTTTTGTAAGACTCATCACACATTTGCTCCAGGCACAAGGAAAGTCGGAAGGTCTTTCGGGCAGCGCGCTGAAACCCACATGGGCAGTGCGCGACCCTGCGATCCAGCGGTACGCGGGATGACCATGGTTCAACCTGGCTCAGGAGGCGATTAAAGGGCAGGACTGTCTATCCTCTATGTGACATGTAATCCTACAGCAAGGAACAGGATAGCAAACAAACGGGAAAGGTTTGGGCAGCGGCGGAAGAGCGCAGACCAGGCTGGCGCCCTGGCTGGCCGACCTGCAGGGGGGATCCGCACCTCCGGCCTGGTCCCACCTCCACGCCCTTACACTGTAAAGGGACACCCGGGAATAAAGCAGGGAGCGAAGCAGCTGTCACGGAAACCTCGGGCAAGCCCTCTGCACACACCTCCCGAGAACGCGGGGCCCCGGCGACCCTCCAAGGCCAGGAACCCTGCCCTTCACGTTGCGGGAAGGGCGGACCCGGACTCCTGCCGCGGCCGGGTAGGGGGCGACCTGTTTGGAAGCTCAGCCACAGGCAAGGCGGTGACACGGCCCGAGACTGAAGCCCGGTGTCTCACCGCCTTCCTCCGCAGCGGGGGGTAAACACTCGGGGGGAAGCGCAGAGCCGCGGGGGGGAGCTCAGGTAGCAGGGACCCCAAAAAGGCTCTCGCCCACAAACACACCCAACGGGAAAGTGCGCTCCGGACGGGGCCGACTCGGTTACCTGGGTAACGACCCGAGCGCCGAACTACACAACCCTCCCCGCGGCCACCACCCCCGGCAGCCCGGCGCGGGCCCCGGGGCTGCGGAGACGGCGCCCCCACCCCGAGAGCGCGCGGCCGTCCCCGAGCGCGGCCCCCGCCCCAGCCCGGCGCGCCCGCTTACCCGGTCGGGGGCCTGGCGGCCGAGGCGCGCGGCGCGTCCATGCTGCGGCGGGGGCGGGCGCGGGCGGTGCTCTGGCCGGGCCGAGTCAGGCGCAGGCTGCGGCGGCTGCCGCTGCCGCCCTCATTCACTTTTTCCGCGCTGACCCATGGTCCTCCCACGAGGGCCGGCGGAGGACAGCGGCGGAGCGCAGAGGACGGAAGGGGCTGGAACCGTCCCGGGCGGGCGGGGGCGCCGGCCGCACGGGGAGGGCGGGCGGCGGCGCGGGGCGGCGGCGCGGGGCGGGGGCGCCGGGAGAAGGTGCGCCGCACCCGCGCCCCCGCCCGCCGGTCCCGCCGCGCCCCCGAGCGCCGCCCCGCCCCGCCCCGCCCGCCGCGCGGCTCTGGGGAGGGGGCGGCCGGCACCTGCGCGCCCGGCGCATTCGGGCGGCTGCCGCGGAGGCTTCTTGCCCGGCTGCCCCTTACCGGCAGGAGCGCGCCCCTTTCCCGGAGGCCGGCCGCTCCGGGGGCAGACGCGGGGTGGGGGGGCAGCCACCTGGCCTCCCCGGGCTGTGCGAGGAGGGCGCGGCGGGCGGACCAGCGGGGGAGGACAGGCAGTTAGTGTCCGCGCCACTTTCTGACCTTTACTTGTGGTGCGTGGGACCCCACAGTGGGGTCGCTGACCAGCAGCGCCAGTAGCACCTGTAAACTTGTTAGAAATGCAGGTTTGGGGCCTACTGAACGGGAAACAATGGGGGCCGGAGCGCGACGGGGCTGAGTTACAGAGGGCCCCGCTCGGGCTGTGTGCCCGCACGAGTTTGCCGGCCGGGCCGGCCGGGCGCTCCAGCGACACGGACTGCGGCTCCAGCGCGGGCGGGCCTGGGGGGCCCAGAGCGTGTCAGCCAGCGGTCCCTGAACGGATCTGCCAGAAATTCACCTCCGCTCTCTTCCTAATTCACCCCAAAACACGAAAGAGAAGATCCTGGTTGGTGTGAAAGTCTAACATAAAAAATGGCAATTTCATAGGGTTCCAACGACTAGAATAAAAGGCCCATAGGATATAAGATCCAGCGCCCCGCAGAGTGCTCAGCGTTGGAGGTGATGCTTCCCTTGGCAGCCCAAGGCCTGCTGAGCCTTCCCCACCCACCCACAGCTTCCTCATTAACAAAGCGGAGGAGACCCATCCAGATAGAAAGTGTTAAGTCCTCGCTATGGTTTGCCAGCCTTGGGTGCTCCGGGCCTGGCTCCCACCCAGAAGGGTTCTCCCGTCTCCACGTGGCCTTGTGGCTCAGCTCAGCTCACTGCCCTGCAGCCCAACGTCCCCTCTCCCGATTAGCTGAGCTGGTCCCTTCTCCGGTCCAGGATTCTCCCCTCCTCTGGATCCTCACCCTATGATCTCTGCTCAGGGACTAGCTCCCTTTCCAACTCTGGACGCTCACTCCAGCCCAACTGCTCCCCTGGGGCTGTCTTATTTTCTTGTATTATCACTAGTTTGTGTGTTATCACATTCATTGTTTATTTGCATTTAAGTTTATTTGTATTTGTAAACAAATGTGTGCAAGTACAATGTTTACAACTAATCAGTGTGTTTATATGTATATATGTTTTATTGATATTTATGTAAACAGTAAGTAAAGGTAAATGTATACCTTTGATGTAAATAGAATAGAAAGACATAAATATATATCCAGCATACATTTTGCTCCTATGTTTGTCCCAATCTCCTCCCCTGGAACGTGCTGTGGATAAGCATTGGACCTGTGTCTGTTTGGTCACTCCCAGTGTCTAAGACAGCACTTGGCCGGGTGGGGTCAGTGCACCAAATGAATGAATCTCTGCAACTCTCTCCACCCCGGGTGTGGGTATCAGAGCGTCCCTGCCTAGACCGGCTGAGCCCCTACTTGCCATGGACACTGCTGTGGGAAGGGCACCCAAGGAGGGGCCAGAACTGAGAACTTGACTGGCAGAGCGGGCCCGGACCCCACCCAGGTCCTGGAGAAGAAGTCCAGCTCACAGGAACATGTAAGTCAAAGGCCTATTCTAGTGGGGACATGGGCAAAAGCAGCACAGAATGACCACCCCCCCTCCCCATGTCTCAAATGGGGAGCCAGAAGCACCATCAGGAAGGCAGAAGCAGGTGGTTGGTAAAGAATGACTCAGACAGTCAAGGTCTCGAGAAAATGATTACAAGGAGTTGTTCCACCTCCATGCTGAGGTTCAACTTACTCTCCTAGGAGGGAGGCCCAAGTGGCCTTAGGCCTGGACAGATTCTAGGAAGGCCATCAAATATCTCAGACTCAGAAACCCAACAAGGACAAGTTTCCAGAAATGAAGTAAAAGGTTAAGACTGAAAAGAGTTGTCTCATTAAAAGGATATAGGTCAGACTTGCCACCAGAAAGAGGGGCTGAGCCACGGTTGCCTGAGACCTATAGTTCAAGAGGGCTAGACCTGGCAACAGCTTGAGTCAGCTGTGGGGGAGGAGCACAGCTTAGGAGACACCGGAACCCACTTTGTCTGCATATTGCAACCCAAACTTCCCTAACTGGTAAGGGTCCCAAGAGACCCACCTGTGTAGAATTGTTTTCCAATTGTGCAGTTAACAGATCTTTTGGAGCAGCTTCTGTATGCCAGCCACTGTGCTCACTATAGACACACCACCTGATAAGTGCAGCTAGGCAAGTCATATGGAACAGGCCAGGGCTTAGCTCCTCCAGACAGCGTGGGAAATAGTAGGTGGTGGGTTGACAAAGGCCTGGGGGGGCTGTCAGGAGTGAGCCAATCTTTCTGGTCACTGACCAGGACAGAGAAAATGGCACAGTACACATAAGGGCATTAATTCAAAGCAAAAAGTGATCTTTACTGGCTCTTCCCTACACATGCTTTTTTTTTTTTTAAGACAGAGATTCACTGTGTTGCCCAGGCTAGTTCTGGCCATCAGCCTAGCTCACAGGAACCTCAAATCCCCGGGTTCAAGTATTCCTACTGTTTCAGCCTCCTCAATAGCTGGGACTACTGGCACATACCACAATACCTAGCTAATTTTTCTATTTTTAGTAGAGATAGAGTCTTGCTCTTGCTCAGGCTGGTCTTAAACTCCTGAGCTCAAGGGATCCACCTGCCTCAGCCTTCCAGAGTGCTAGGATTACAGGTGCGAGCCACCATGCCCAGCCTCCCTGCAAGCACTTTTAAATGTCCTCAGTGAAACCATCACCAAGTGATCTCTCTTATGGTGTTGTGAACATCTAGGAATGTGCTGATAGGTGTTTAGAAATAGCTCTTTAAAAGGAAAAACAAAAGACCAGGCATGCTGACTTACACCTGTAATCCTAGCACTTTAGGAGGCCAAATCAGAAGAATTACTTGAGGCCAGGAGTTTAAGACTAGTCTGAGCAAGAGTAAGATCTCATCTCCACACAAGAATAGAAAAATTATTAGATTATGATGGTTCACACCTATAGTCCTAGCTACTTGGGAGGCTGAGACAGGAGGATCACTAAAGTTTAAGGTTGCAGTAAGCTATGATGATGCCACGGCGCTCTAGCCTTGGGTGACAGAGCAGAACTGTGTCTTAAAGATAAAAAACAAAAAGAACTCAATTTGTAGTGTTTGTCCATTTGCATAGTGTAAATAGTGCCTCTTGGTGAATTTCGAGCTGGCATTATGAAGTCACTGAACAGCAAGTTACTGAGGGATTGAGTCTGACTGCAGTTCTCCATCTCACCTTCCTGCAGGCTCCCTGAAAGCAGCGCCTCTGCTCCTCTTAGCCACAGAGCATAGCTGAGCACTGCTCTGCTTCCAGGGTACCAGTCTGTGGCCTTGTATCTGCTGTAACTGGTGACCCTGGCTGCTGGTCTGGACTGCAGTCTTCAACTCTTGACCCACGGAGCAGGAGCTGTCACATGTGCTGAGGACCAGATGTAAGGTCACCTGAGGGACATTATCACCTTGCTCTAAACCATCCCCTGCCTTTGCTCCGACTTCTCCTCCCAGGCCTCACCTTTCCCCCTGGCAGGCCCACCTGGGGTCTCTATAGCCTCTGGGAGATTGCATTCAGCCCTTCATGCAGTGAGGCACTGCGCCTGGAATGGCCTGAGAGTTACTCGAGCTGCCCTTGGAAAGAAGGGGCAGAATGGAAGGAAATATGCATGTCACAGTTACAGGTGGAAGCAGCCAGCATGGATATGCACAAGATACTACTTGGGATATTATTAAAACAAAGTGAGTGTGGGGTAGGACCTGAGAACGTGCATTTCTAACAAGCATCCGGGTGTGCCGAGGCTGCAGGTGCAGGAACCACACGTGACGTGGGGTCACACATGCGCTTCTTCAGGCCTGATCCTCCACTTACTGGTGGTATTGCCAAGAGCAAATTACTTCACTCTAGACTTTCATCTCCTCCTTTCTGAAATGAGGATTATTAGGGACGAATCCACACCTTATAGGGCCTGGTTCTTGTACATTACAGGGACTTTTTAAATAAATGAAGCATACTGTATGATTAATACAAACTTAGATGCCAAAGTAGATAAGTGGATCTTTATTCTGAGTGTGTTATGGCTTGAATCGTGTCCCCCACAGGATTCATAGGTTGAAGCCCTGACTCCCAGTGTGACTGTATTTGGAGATAGAGACATTAGGGCAATGATTTCAACCAGTGTGCCGTGAGAGGATCTTAGTTGTGCCGCAGAAATTTTTAGAGATCATTAAAGTATTTTTGAAAGAAGTTCAAAGCACAGTATTTTCCTTTTTTTACTCTTTTTTTTTTTTTCTTTAATCAACATAATTGTACTGCGGAAGTTTCAATATAGGTTCAAGTGTGCCGTGAAATTAAAAAGGTTGGAAAACACTGCGTTAGGGAATATTTGAAGCGAAAAATAATCTGACAGGGCTGATGTCCTACAGAGAGGAAGACACCAGAGCCTCCTCTCTGTGCTCTAATGCACAGAGGAAAACCCAGGTGAGGACACGGAGAGAAGGCAGCTGCCTGCAGACCAGCTGGGAAGAGAGCCCTCTCCTGACACCAACACCAGTGTCACCTCAATCATGGGCTTCCAGCCTCCAGAACTTGGAAGAAATGAATTTCTATTGTTGAAGACCCCCCCGCCTGGTATTTTGTTAGGTCAGCTTCCTCAGACTAACAGAGATTTAGAAAATAGATCATTGCTTTCAAAGCTGACATACCAAGACAAGTGAGCAAGTAAATGGGTTAACAACAATTCTGCCTCCTGGAAGTAAGAATAACACCTGCATCACCAAGCCCACAGTGAGAATTAAGGGGGATGAGGTGCTCAGCTGTGGGGGGTGGGGGGTTGGGGTGGGAGATGCCTGGCGCTTCCAGGCAATCAATCTATTCCAAACCTTACTATTCATACTTGATTTTCACTTGCTTTTGGTGGCTTCACTTCACACTCATGCAGCTGGAGTCCTGGCTCCTTAAAAAGTCCTCAACCTGGAAACAAAGCCAAACACCTACAGCTGTGCTCCAGCAGGTGTGCATGTTCCCCGAGCTGGGGCACAGCCACCGGTTCTCGGGGTGCCCTTCCCTCTTATGTCAGTGAAGGGACACAGGTTTTCCAAGGCAGTGAGCTGTAGTGCTCAAAGTAACACCTCAGCTCTAGAACCACTTTCCTCGGCACAGAGGCCCTATGTTTCCTGAAACTCCTGAGGAAGATGTGACTTATCCAGCTAAGGACCCTGCTTGGCACTTTGTGGAGCCCATGGCTGTGGACGAGTGCACCACGCTGGGACTTGCTGTGAGGAGTGGCTGAGTATAAGCCCACGGAGACCCTCAGAAGAGGCTTGAGGAATCTGCCGTCCACTCTCCCATTGCATTCTGAAGTTTGCTTTAAAGTGAGGATTGAATTATTTTCATTCTAGGATGGTAGGTTATTTAAACAGGACATATTTTAGGTGGGGGTCATTAATAATAGTATTATAACTCCAAGAAACATTTCTGTAGCCGGGCACACTGGCTAAGGCCTGTAATCCTAGCACTCTGGGAGGCCATTGGTGTGTGGATCTCTTGAGCTCAGGAGTTCCAGACCTGCCTGAGCAAGAGACCCTGTCTCCACTAAAAATTGAAAAACTAGCCAGGTGTCGTGGTGAGCACCCGTAGTCCCAGCTATTCTGGAGGCTAAGGCAGGAGAACCACTTGAACCCAGGAGACTGAGTTTGCTCTGAGCTATGATGACACCATGGCACCATAGCCTGAGCAACAGAGTGAGACCCTCTCTCTCTCTCTCTCAAAAAAAAAAGGGGTATATAGAATGCTATTTTTTAATCAAGATATAATTCATATAACATAAAATTTACCTTTTTTGAGTATACAATTCAATGGTTTTTTATATATACACCGAGTTGTATGACCATCACCACTACCTAATTTCAGAACATTTTCATCACCACCAAAGTAAAATCTGTGTCTGTTAGCACTGACTCCCCGTTCCTTTCTCACTCTATCCCCTGGAATCCACTGTCTGGACATTTTGTATAAATGGAATCGTGCAGTACGTGACCGTTTTTGACTGGCTTCCTTTACAAAGAATAATATCTTCAACGTTCATTCACGTTGCAGTGCATATCAGGACTTCATTCCTTTTAACAGAGGAATAATACTTTATTGCTCAGATAGATCTCGTTTATCTCTTTTAACACTTAGGTAGTTCCCACTTGTTGGCTATTATGGATTATACTGCTATGAACAGTCGTATGCAAGTTTTTGTGTGCACACATATTTTCATTTGTGTTGGGTAAACATTTAAGAGTGGAATTTTGGGGTTATTCCTTTTGTTTGTGTGTGTGTGTGTGTGTGTGTGTGTGTGTGATTGTTTATCTTTGAGACAGAGTCTCAAGCCCTTGCCCTGGGTAGAGTGCCCTGGGGTCATTGTTCACAATAACCTCCAACTCTTGGGCTCAAATGATCCTCTTGCCTCAGTATTTCTATTTTTAGTAGAGACAGGGTCTTGCTTTTGCTCAGGCTGGTCTCCAACTTGTGAGTGTTATGCCCAGATCACAAAGTCCCCAAAGACCACCAGGGAGCCAATTCCAATGCAAAAGCAAAAGAGCCATTTTATTGCAGGCTCGAGCTTGGGCTCCCTGGGACTCCGCTACAATGGATCCAAGCCAGGATGCAGCCACTGTTTTATAGTGTAGCACAGCAAAGTGGGTATATACAATTTAAACAAAGGGACTGCTTCTGGATTGGCTGCCACTGGTCCTGCCCACTCCAGAAGGCAGTTTCTGATTGGAAGCCAATGACTCAAGGTGGAAAACCGGGGACTCACGGTGACTCATCAGTTTTGAACAAAATGGCTGACAAAATGACTGAACCCCTAGGATGGCATTGGTCAGCTTCTCTCAGTGAGCTCAAGCAATCCACCTGCCTTGCCTCCCAGAGTGCTGGGATTACAGATGTGAGCCACTGCACCCCGCCTGTTACTCCATGTTTAATGTTTTGGGGAACCCTAAACTGTTTTTCCAAAGTGGTTGTAACATTTACAACCTACTAGCAATGTATTAGGACTCCAGTTTCTCGTGTCCTTGACAGCATTTGTTATTGTGTGTCTTTAATTATATATAGTGGGTATGAGGTAGCATCTCATTGTGGTTTCATTTTGTATTTCCCTAATAACTAATGATGTTGAGCATCTTTTCATGTGCTTATTGGCCATTATTAACCACTCTTCTTTGAAGAAATAGTATTCAACTACTTTACACATTTTTATTCTAATTAGTTATTTGTTGCTTCAACGTGTCTTTTTATTATAACATGAGTTAAGTTTAAGAAACAACCCTAGTCTTCTAACTTTCTTGCTAGGTCCAAATGACAGTATAATTCATTATGAAACTATTGTGAAAAGTACAAGAGCTAATGTAGGCTCGGCGCTTGTAGCTCAGTGGCTAGGGCGCCAGCCACATACACCAGAGCTGGCGGGTTCGAATCCAGCCCAGGCCTGCCAAACAACAATGACACCTACAACCAAAAAATAGCCGGGCGTTGTGGTGAGTGCCTGTAGTCCCAGCTACTTGGGAGCCTGAGGCAAGAGAATCATTTAAGCCCAGGAGTTGGAGGTTGCTGTGAGCTGTGACTCCTTAGCACTCTACCCAGGGCAACAGCCTGAGGCTCTGTCTCAAAAAAAGAAAGAAAGGAAGGAAGGAAGGGAGGGAGGGAGGGAGGGAAGAAAGGAAAGAAAAGCTAATGTAAAATAGCAATTAGAGTTCCGATTATCGAGGGATTAAAGGAACTGGAGAATAAACTCTGCCAGCCGGGTAGACGCAGAGTGCACACAGGAGGCTGTATTTGTGGTGATAAGTCAGCCTGAGAAATGTTTCTTTGGGATGATTTCCTATTTTTTTTTTGTTTGTTTGTTTTGTAAAAGTTTCCTTCCTTCAGTAACTTAGTTTTCTCTTAAACTAACATTTCTAAATTAAAATCATTCATCAAATAGGAGTTGTTTTTATAGTTAAGGTAAATCACAGAATAATAGATTGGAATGATTTTGTTCTTTCTTAAAATTAAAAAAACCCATAAATATACAATCAGGGATTGGTGGAGTCCTTTACCCATTTTTAAAATTAGGTTATTTGCCTTTTTATTTTTGAGTTGTAAGATTTTTTATATATTTTGCATTCAATTCCCTTGTCTATAGATGTATGATTTACAAATTTTATCTTTCATTTGCTGAGTCATCTTTTCATGCTCTTGGTATTCTTTGGAGCATAAACATTTTTACTTTTTTGTTGTTGTTGTTGAGATAGAATCTCACTATGTTGCCCTCAGTAGAGTTCTGTGGCATCACAGCTCACAGCAACCTCCAACTCTTGGGATTAAGCGATTCTCTTGCCTCAGCCTCCCAAGCAGCTGGGACTACAGGCGCCTGCCACAACACCCGGCTATTTTTTTTGTTGTTGCAGTTGTCCTTGTTGTTTAGCAGGCCTGGTCTGGGCTTGAACCTGCCGGCTTGGGTGTATGTCACTGAGCGAGGGGCTCTGAGCCAACATTTTTACTTTTGATGAAACTCAATTAGCCTATTTTTTTCTTTTGTTGCTTGCATTTTGCCCAAAGGCCTGTTATACATAATATTATGAAGTATGAATTCTCATTTTAAATATTACATATATTTACAAAATTACAGTGGTAATTTTTGTGTAGGACCATGCACGGGGGAATTAGGAAAGCAAAGATAACTTATCTCAGAGAGACTATCCTCTCAGCCTTTACCCTGTTCTTTGATTAGGAACAGTTAAAAATAACTTGTTGTACATTAATCTGTTGCCCCCTGTCAGGGCTAATTACGTTTAATAAGGATGGGCTCCACAGGCCAGGGTCAGGTATTAGTGATGTAGGAGGACAGGCAGGGGCTAGGTTCTGATTTCTAGAAATCCCCAAACCTGTGTCAGGAACAGGAAGGGCTGTGCAGCCACATTGCTTCTGAGCGTGAGGGTTCCCGAGTGGACTAGGAACTAATATCAGCTGGGGCCATGATCGAGTTAAGTAGGAAGAGGCTGGTTCTGGGCTTTGCCTGGTTGAGCCTCTGAGAGGAGTTCATATGCTGGGTCTCAGAATCCCACCTCTGTAAACTGAATCACCACCCCTTTCTGGGTTCCCTCCTCTGCCCCCCTCCCCCCCCCAGCAGTGGATATATATATATATATAAACCGAATTCATCTCTCCCTCTCTTTTAATAATAATAATGATCAACTTTGTGTACCTAATAGACAATAAGCCTATGTTGAGTGAGTTATTAACTACATTAATGGTTGACATTTAAGGATAGTGATTAGCTATCAAGCACCATGCTAGACTCAAAGTGACCCAAAAGATAGGTGCTACTGTTGTCTTTATGTTACAAACGAAAAAAGGGAAGAATCAGTGAACTCAGCGAAGGCCCCCAAAGTTACACAGGGCAAAGATCTGTGCCTGGGCCACCTCACCTGAGGTCCTCTGTTCTCTGCCGTCATGCGTCACTCTGATCAATGCCGCACTCTGCTCCGCCATGAACATTCAGGGCAGACACAGTCCCAGCACGTAGGGTTTGTCAGCAACTGTGTGCTGTGCTCACTGCCAAGTGGCAAATGGGGAGAATGTGTAGGTGTGGCTGTCCTGACACTTTGTCATGAGGCTTTTTTTTTAGCCACCAGCTGTCACAGCGTTTGTCCTGGTGAAGCCCACCGTGTGTGCTTCCTGCGGGCCACCCTGGCCCCTCTGTGCAGGGGTGCAGCCTGTCTCTCCTGTGACTTGCTCCTACACCCTCAGCCCACAGGCAGGTTATGCAACAGCACGGAGGATTCCTGGCCATGTTTTCTGGAAATATGAGCCTGTTTAGAAAACTCATCCACACAGTTTTGACGGAAGAGGATTTTCTGACCTGAGCCGAGATTTGCTTTGTCTTTATATGTGATTTTGCCTTAAGAGGAGTTCCCTGGTTCTAAGTCAACTGAAGGTTAAGGGCACATGAGTCTGCAAATAAGACTATATCCTTCGTGTTTGTTCAGTCTTACTTAATTCAGATGTCATTCCAAAAGCCATACCCGGATTTAGCAGTGTTCCATATTCTCTTTCACACTGCCCCATGTATTACAAACTCTGTTATCTAACATGGTTCAAAAGCGAAGAGATTGGCGGATGGAATATAACTCCAGATCTAAATGTTTAATTTATGTTTTGAATATGGTAGCTTTTTGTGGCAGCCAACGCCCCCCCCCCCCCGCCTCCTGAGTGATAATTGGATCTTTTTAGTAAGCCAAAGGGTGATATTTACCAAGGAGAAGAAAGAGAAGAAAATAAGTTCTATATTCCTGCTTTCCCAAATAAGGGCTCCCAGCTGACACCAGTGCTTATGCTAGGTGGGCAGAGGAGGTGGGCTGCCAGGACCCACACCTCACACGGTGTGCAGTGCCTCTGAGAAGGCTCATCCTAGGGGTTAAAGGGGAGGGCCAGGACCAGCAGGTCTCTTAGCAGGAGGGGTGGGGAACTCGAGGCTATAGCATTATGAGGATTGGGACCTGTTTCTACCTCCAGGGACACTGCTGCCCCTGGCAAGTCCAAGAAGGAGCAGCCTTTAAGCCACATCACGTGGGATTCAGTGAGAAGAAAGGCCTGATGCCACCAGCAGCTAAGGTGGTATTGGTCAACAGCAATGAGGGACAGAGAGCTGCATTAGAGAGACCTAGGGGTGCCTCAGGGCGTGACGGGGCACTGAGCTGGGAAGAACAGGAAGAGTTTCCTTGGGGGAGTCCTGGGGCCATCTGTGGCTTGGAGTTCCTTAAGGATGGTGGGATAGAAGCAGAAACATTCTCACTCACTAGTAAGGTTGGCCAGTGTTTTTACTTGTGGGGCACTATAGCCTAAGAAACCTCACTTATATAACAAATATATTCCCCAGCCTGGGCGCAGCGTCTCACATCTGGGTGGTCCTAGCACTCTGGAAGGCTGAGGCAGGATTGCTTGAGGTCAGGAGTTTGAGATCAGCCTGGAAAGAGTGAGACCCCCATCTCTACTAAAAATAGAAAAACTAGTCAGGCATTGTGGCAGGTACCTGAACTCCCAGCTATATAGGAGGCTGAGGCAGAAGGATAGGTTGAGCCCAGGAGTTTGAGGTTGCTGTGAGCTAGGCTGATGCCATAGTACTCTAATGTCTCAAAACAAACAAAGAAACAAAACCATAAAATATACATATATATATATATTCCCTAGGAATATTTTCTGAAATCTTCAAGAATTTGCAGATTGAAAATGGTAGAAATGTTAGTGCAGGCTCTCGCTAGAACAGTGTTTGAGGACAGAGGCCTCTGCAGCCTGTGCACTCCTCTGCAACAAAAGTTCACTGTCCGTTGAGTTGGTACATCTTCCCACGAAAAGAACAGACGCTCATGCAACTTTTAACTCCCAAGAGCAGCTGCCTCCTACCTGCGTCAGAAACACCATAGCTGAGTGGAGATGGGGCTGCCCAGAGGTGACAGGGTATCCGCACCTGCCAAGGGCTTCCCCAGCTGTGTGTCTCACCTGTGCACACCTCGCAATCACAGCTTTTCCTTCTAAGGTCTTCTGAGCTATTTTTAAAATAAAAAAAGCAGATCAAAATATCACATCAGTGAATGCCACCAGGCTACTCTGTTCAATTTTCTAATCCCATATTTTTTCTTTTGTTTTGCTCATTGAAAGAAATGCCAGGATGGGGGAGGGCCTTGGAGAGGCCATGTCCAGGTAAGCAGGAATGCTGGCACCCTGCACAAGGAGCACATCCCCCCACCCCCAGATTAAACATTCATCTGAGGGGCAGACCTCTCAAACCAGGCACCTCTGGAATGTTTGTTCCTCTGCAGGTATTACTTTTGTTTTTGCAACTGATCACTTGAGCGTCACATGCCTTTTGGCAGAAGTCAACTCCCCATCTTGAGGCCTCCACCACAGTTGAATGAGCCAAGAATCCCAGAGGGTAAAGCAGGTCAGACCTGGTCTGGCTTGGAGTCAACCGCAGAGGGAGCTGGAGCCTGAGAAGTTGTGACTGAGCTGCCCACGTGTGCAGAGGCCCCCCGAGGCAGGCTGCTCCTGCTGGCCACTGGGCCTGTCTGAGGGGTGCTTGGTGAAGATACTTGTGTTTACACCCACCAGGTTGCAGCTTTTTAAAAATAACCTGCTCCTGGAGCTTTTTTAAAATAACCTGCTCCAGACATCAGAACACCAGGGGACAGGGAGGATTCTTGGATTAAAGATGAGAGGGGCCCAAGACCCCCCTTTATCCCATCCCCAGCTCCACTCCACTCCACGCCTACCAAGCAAAACAATAGATTGAAACCATTCTTGCTCTGGTCTCCCCCTCTGGGGCCAGAGCCACCTGCTTGTTTCTCATTTGCACAATCCATAGAAGCACTGACCAAGTTCTGAGAATAATGAGGCAAATGGGTTGTTGGTGGCTCCTGCCTCTGCCTGAACCCTGCTGTGGCTGTCCCCTGGTGGGGGAGGACCAGAGTCACCATTGTCACTTAGGGATGGGGGAGCAGGGCGGTGGTCAGTGGTCAGGTCTCCACAGCTGCAGAGTAGACATGAGAGGGAAGCCAGGCTGCACAAACTGCTCAGGGGAGGGGTAGAATCTGCTCACTTACTCCATGCCTACCTTTGTTTCCTGTCTGTGAGGAGCAGTAACCTGCTCTTTGAAAGGAGCTTTCCTGCCTTGTCCTCAGTTCCCCGTGGTCCAGCTCACAGGACACCCCCTGCAGCCATCCTGAAATCCAACACAAAGTGAAAGTGAAGGTCCCTTTGCTCAAAAGTCAAGAGAGGGGGAGAGGTGAGCGCTCCATTTGAGGCACAAAAGTGTACCGCTTTTTCCTTTTCTCTGTGATTCCTATCTCAATTTGCCATGGTGTTTTTTACTTGCTGCTTTCTGTCACTTTGTGCAAAGAAAAATTATAATTTTAAATCATTAGCATGAATTTTGCCATTCATATTTTTATTGAGCAATGCCAGTTTTAACTGCAAGTGAAGAGAGTTCAACTCATATGTGGAATCACAGAATGACACAGTTTGAATTTGGTAGCTCATATATGTTTGTGTATTTCATTCCTATCAAAATAGTGAAAACTGTACAAAACTCAGCTGCTTTTATTTAGACACACATTCTACCAAGACACAGTCAGGCAGAGTACAGGGAGGAAGGCAGGGCTGAAAGGAAAAGTTACTAGGGGCTGCCTCACCTGCCCCTGGCCTCTGTGTCATTGTTTTCAGTGTTAAGTGGCTGATTAACACATAACTACCATGAAAACTTAACTCAGTAGGTATTTCCCAAAAGATAAACCTAATGGCTTCTATAGTGGGCTGGCGGGGAGTGGAGGGTGGGGGTGAGGGAGTGTCTTGTGGGTCAGCTCAGTTATTTATTTATGTATTTATTTACTTTTGAGACAGTCTCCCTCTGTTGTCCAGGATAGCCGGCTGTGGCATCACCCTCGCTCACAGCAACCTCAAACTTCTAGGCTCAAGTGATCCTCCTGCCTCAACCTCCTAGCTCACTTAGTTTACTAGCAAGGGAGTGTGTGTGTGTGTGTGTGTGTGTGTGTGTGTGTGTGTATCTTGCTCCCATCAAAACAGACACATGGAAGGGAGAGCGATTTGAGTGGATGTTGCTTAAGGTCAGTTTGATAAAAAGAGCATAATTAATGCTAAAGTTCAGCACAGGTATATCAGCAGGGGTGTGACTATAAACAGTATTTATTTCACATGTGAAAAATCTATCCATTTGAAGTTACACCTGCACATGTAAGTGTGTGTGTGTGTTGCACAATAGCAGGAAGACTGAGCAGAGAGGAACATGAGAGGTGGATTCCTCTCACAAGATAGAATCTCTGTACAGCATCTGAACAGAATGCAGAGAAAGCTGGCTAGGCAGTATCCCAGGTGCTAGAGCCGGGAGGAAGGGAAGCTCTTGTCCCAGGTGCAGAAGTGGCGTCCCTGCACCACATACACCCAGGTAGGGATAAAATAGAGTTTTTGTGGATTGGACTGACTATGGTGACTGCAAAATGACTGGTTGGCAGACTATTACTAATACACACACAGACTGGTATGTTCAACTGTTTATTATCTCAAACTACTTCCACATGGGCTTAAGAAATATACTTAATATTGGCATATTTCACTGTGGTTACTAGATATAGAAAAGAGAAGACTGACTGGAGAAAGTCTAAACTCCTGAGCAATTTCAGACACCCATCCTGCCTTGGGTGATCAATTACAGACACCCATCGTGCAGTGGGTGATCAATCCCAGACACCCATCCTGCAGTGGGTCATCAATCCCAGACACCCATCCTGCAGTGGGTGATCAATCCCAGACACCCTTCCTGCAGTGGGTCACCAATCCCAGACACCCTTCCTGCAGTGGGTCACCAATCCCAGACACCCTTCCTGCAGTGGGTCACCAATCCCAGACACC
>CAUYPK010131833.1:0-17830 GCA_963574355.1 Loris lydekkerianus
ATAGAGACAGAGTCTCACTTTATGGCCCTTTGGTAGAGTGCCGTGGCATCACACAGCTCACAGCAACCTCCAGCTCCTGGGCTTAAGCGATTCTCTTGCCTCAGCCTCCTGAGTAGCTGGGACTACAGGCACCCACCACAATGCCCGGCTATTTTTTTGTTGCAGTTTGGCTGGGGCTGGGTTTGAACCTGCCACCCTCGGCATATGGGGCCGGCGCCCTACTCACTGAGCCACAGGCGCCGCCCAGTTTTTTTTTGTTGTTGTTGTTTTATTTTGTTTTTGAGACAGTCTCACTTTGTCAGCTGGGGTTGAGTGCTATGGTGTCATAGCTCATAGCCACTCAAACTCTTGGGCTCAAGTTATCCTCTTGCCTCAGCTTCCCAAGTAGCTGGAACTATAGGTGCCCACCACAATGCCTGGCTAGAGACAGGATTTCACCTTGGCCTCCCAGAATGCTAGGATTATAGGTGTGAGTACCATGCCCAGCCAGTTTTTTTTTTTTTTTTTTTTTTTAAATCAGAATCAAACCTGTAATGAGCCCTTTAATAATTAAGGCATTGGAGATTGAGAAGTTCAGTAAGTTCAAGTAGCATTTACTGAGGATGCTATATGCCAGATGTTATGCTGGATGCTCTTGTACATACATTTTACCAGGTTGTCAAGGGGATTAAATGATTGGACCTCAAAACTACTATTCCCATTTTATAAATGAATAAAGTAGCTTTCTAGGTTACCCATTTGGTAAGCAATAGAGCCAGAATTCAAACCCAAGTCTTTGTACTTCGAAGGAACTAGTGATTGACCACGCTCATTGATGAAGGAAGATCTAGGAGAATGAGTTTCTAGTGGAGGAGGCTGCTTGTAATGTTGAAAGGTGCAGATTCCCAGAGGAGTGCTGGCTATCTATGAGCTACTTAGCCAAACAGGACAAGACCCACTCAGACTAAAAGAGAACATGGAAGCTGGAATTGTAGGTATGACAGGCATGGGCTAGACGAAGGGAAGGCTCTAGTCTACCAGGGACAGCAGAGATCTAGAGGGCATAGTTAATGCAAATCATGCTCAGCCTTTTTGATGTGTACGCAATGTTCTCTTTTCTTATTTATTTTTTGAGGCAGAGTCTATGTCACCCTTGGTAGAGTGCTGTGGCATCACAGCTCACAGCAACCTCAAACTCTTGGGCTTAAGCAATTCTCTTGCCTCAGCCTCCCAAGTAGCTGGGACTACAGGTCAGGTGCCTGCCACAAGGCCCGACTATTTTTGTTGTTGTTGTTGCAGTTGTCATTGTTGTTTTAGCTGGCCTGGGCTGGGTTCGAACTTGCCAGCCTCGGTGTATGTGGCTGGTGCCCTACCCACTGAGCTACAGGTGCCACCATTCTTTTTTCTTATTATATATGTGCTGATTTACAAGGGATTGGAAGTCCTGTGGAAAGTCTCATAGCTTTTCTTCCTCTTGTACTTACTGATGTAATGCTATAATTACATCAGTAATTATAAAGAGGACAAGAGACCTCTTTGCTAGCATTTATTTACCTTGCTTGCATGTTATAAGCTCTTTTTCCAATTCCCTCCTCCTAATGAAGTGGAATTGTCACTTTAAAGGCTAGCCTGTGGCTGGCAGAGGAAAGCTGGGCCCATACCCACAGGAAAAAAAGTGATAGTGGAGAAACTGAGACAGACGCAGTCTTTTGAGGGTAATATTGTCAATATTCACCCCCACCCCAATTTTATCTTTTCATTGTATCAGCTAAGGAAATCCAAAACCTACTAGCATTAGGAATCAATACAGTGGCTAGAAAGATTTCTGATGGGGGAAAAACAAAATATAGGACTTTATTTTATCTATCATTCTTATTAAAAATTCTTGGTCTAATAACATGCAGGTGCTGTCTCCATAATTATTAGAATCATTTTTGGAAAAAAGTTTCTGCATGTTCTCTGTAATACTGGTATTTGGAAAGAATATACTTACTACATAAATCAGTAACAAACTCATTGGCTAGCAGAAATTGATGTGCAACTATTCTTAGTTCTTACTAATCCTTTTCAGTGTGAATAATGACATATTTGCTGCAGAAATATTAATGAGTTTGGTTATAGGATGCTGCCCAAGATTCTGCTGGGTTATTTCATAATACATGATATAAAGTCTATTATTTCCTTTCTTGGATCTGAAAAATTGATTCTGAAACACTTCTGGTTCAACAGATTTCAGGACCCATCCTTCCTGTTGACCTCAGAAGTTAAGTCTTGGGATGGCCCAACCTCTGCCAGTGTTTTTTTTTTTTTTTGCTTGTAAGAAAGGTTTTTATTGGAGAGGGAAGGATGCTGCAGAGCAGCACCAAGGAGGAGAGAAAAGAAGAGAGAGAGAGAGGAAAGGGTGGGGGGTGGGGAGATGGAGAAAGAGAGAGAGCCAGTGTTTTTTTTTTATTAAAAAAATTTTTTTTATGCTCTGGGATGCTGAGTTGAGAGGATTGCTTGAGTTCACGAGTTCAAGACAAGCCTGAGCAAGAGACTCTCTCTTTATTAAAAATAGAATACATTAGTCAGATGTGGTGTACACCTGTTGTCCTATCTACTTGGGAGGGTGAGGTAGGGGATCATTTGAGTCCAGAAGTTTGAGGTTACAGTGTCTCCAAAAAAGATTTTTCATTTTTGCTTTCCATTTCAGCTGGCTTGTTCACTCTTCTTAGTTTGTAGGGTTTTTTTTTTTTTTTCTTATTTTATTTAATTTTTTCCTGTTCTTCCTTTAGCGATTCTCTTGCCCCTTTGCCTCCCAAGTAGCTGGGATTACAGGCGCCCACCACAACTCCCGGCGCTTTTTTTTTTTTTTTTTTTTTTTTTTTTTTGGTAGAGACAGGATTTCACTCTGGCTCACTCCTGCTCATAATGGTCTTGAACCTCCGAGCACAGGCAGTCCACCTGCTTCCCATAGGAATGATGGGACTACAGGCATGAGCCACCACGTTTTTTTTTTTTTTTTTTTTTTAGATTTCCTCTGTCTCCTAGGCTGGAGTACAGTGGTCACTGTATCCTCAAATTTCTGGGTTCAAGCAAATTTCTGGGTTCTCCTGCCTTAGTGGCTTGGGTAGCTGCGACTAAAAGTATTCGTTACCACATCCAGGTAATTATTTATTTTATTTTATTTTATTATTTTGCAGTTTTTGGCCAGGGCTGGGTTTGAACCCGCCACCTCCAGCATATGGGGCCAGTGCCTTATCTTTTGAGCCACAGGCGCTGCCCCATTTTTTCTTTTTTTGGTAAAGACAGCATCTCACTTTATCGCCCTCCATATTACCCTTGAGCCCTGTGGCGTAACAGCTCACAGCAACCTCCAACTCCTGGGCTTAGGCGATTCTCTTGCCTCAGCCTCCCAAGTAGCTGGGACTACAGGCGCCTGCCACAATGCCTGGCTATTTTTTTGTTGCAGTTTGACCGGGGTCGGATTTGAGCCCGCCACCCTCAGTATATGGGGCAGGCGTCCTACTCACTGAGCCACAGGCGCTGCCCTCTAGCTAATTTTCTTATTTTTAACATTTTTTGTAGAGATGGGGTCTTGCTTTGTTCCCCAAGCTGGTCTCATACTCCTGGGCTCCAGACTACTGCCTCCACCTCTGTCCCCCAAAGTGCTAGTATCACAGGTGTGAGTCACTGTGGCTGGCCCTTCCTTTCCTTCCTTTCCTTCCTTTCCTTCCTTTCCTTCCTTTCCTTCCTTTCCTTCCTTCCCTTCCTTCCCTTCCTTTCCTTCCTTTCCTTCCTTCCCTTCCTTTCCTTCCTTCCATTCCTTTCCTTCCTTCCCTTCCTTCCCTTCCTTCCCTTCCTTCCCTTCCTTCCTTCCTTTCCTTCCTTTTTTTGCAGTTTTTGGCCAGGGCTGGGTTTGAACCCACCACCTCTGGTATATGGGGCCAGCGCACTACTCCTTTGAGCCACAGGTGCCGCCTTGGCCCTGCCTTTTTTAAGTCTCATTTTCTGTAACAATTCTGTATGTGCCCTCTTTTCTTGCCACCATATGTTTTGCTTGTGTAAAATAGCTTAAATAGGCCCCTATCTCAACATCTCTTCTGCTACCACTATAGTCTGAGTCACCACCGTCCTACTTCACTTGAGTAATCCTCCCGCTCTCTGGCTTCCCATGGTGCTTAGAAGAAAATCCAAAATCCTTCCATTGTCTGTAAGAGCCTTCATGATGTGGCCCCTGGTTCTGTCTATCCTCATTTCTAGCTCTTCAGCCTCTCTGTTTTTCCTTTCCCTGGAAATGCCAAGTACTGCTCTGCTTCAGGGTTGCTGTTTTCTCTTATCTGGAATGCTCTGCTCCCAAATATCTGTATGATCGTCCTTTATTTTAATTTTTGCTCAGGTAGATTTCCTCAAAAAAGATTTTCATGATCACTATGTCTAAAATAGCATCCTCCATCATCCTTGATCTTTATCAGGCTTGATTCAGTACTTTTCGATGTGTTATTTATCTTGTTTTGTTTTGTTTTGTTTTTGAGACAGAGTTTTACTTTGTTGCCCTTGGTAAAGTACTGAGAAGTCACAGCTCACAGCATCCTCCAACTCTTGGGCTTAAGCAATTCTCTTGCCTCAGCCTCCCGAGTACCTGGAACTACAGGTGCCTGCCACAACGCCAGGCTATTTTTTGTTGCAATTCTCATTGCTGATTATCTTGGTATTTGTTTAGCTGTCTCCTCCTCCTCTGGTCATGTCTTACTCTCTGCTATATTTCCACACTATCTTAGAGGAGTGTCTGCGTAGTAGATACTCCATGAATATTTGTTGAATTAGTTAGTTACTCTTTGCAGTGTGGATTGGAGCCTTTCTCTTTCTTAGATTTGAGGCTGTAATGCTTCAGTTTTCACTATGGAAACCAAACGATGTCTCTGTTGTTTTATTCCTCTGTGATCCATCAAGTGTCACTGTTCTGTGTCATCAGGTTAACAATGTCTGCCTTACAGGCTGCGGGCCTCCCGGGTGCTTCTTGTCGGCATGAAAGGACTTGGGGCTGAAATTGCCAAGAACCTCATCCTGGCAGGAGTAAAAGGACTGACGATGTTGGATCACGAACAGGTGCGATGTTTCCACCTTATCACTCTCCTTCTTCACTTCCCCTATTCAGTGTGAACACTAGCGGATTTTATGAATGTCTACTTGTGCCATTAGGGCTGTGAAAGGAGACTTGGCAGTAATGGATAGCCTTTGGAGACTAGAGGTGCTGGTGCTGGGTTCAAATTCCAGCTCCACCACATCTAGCTAGATGACAGTGGAGACACATCACCTCATTGAGCTTGCCTGGCTGTAAAATGGAGTTAATCACATCTCTCTTAATAGAGACTTGTGAATAATAAGAGACATGGTTTTCCATTAGTGCCTGAAAATTACCTGAATAACTAAATGAAAAGACAGAATTTCCCTGAGGTTTAACAAAGTACAGCCTTCATCCCCAGTGATTCTGATTTAGGTCTGAGGTGAGCCTCAGGAATTTGTCCATTTAAAAGGTATCTCAGGAAATTTTGATGCGTATGGTCCATAGACATTTTGAAAAATGTTAGTTCAGAGAGGATGTGTGTTGACTGCTTAGCATAGTGCTTATACATAACAAGCATCTAATTATTTATACTAATTATCTGACATAATGTTGTTTGATTGATAATGTAAGGGAAGTACCCAACTCCAGTGTAGCTTTCTGTATCTCATCTTCAACATGAAAGTAAGTGCTTTCTCTGCATCCTTTTGCCTCAGTGACATTTTAGTTTTGTTTTTTTTGGGGGGGGAAGGAGGCTGGGGTGGGTTTGAACCCACCATCTCTGGTATATGGGGCTGGTGCCCTACTCCTTGAGCCACAGGCACTGCCCACATTTTAGAGTGGGCGCCTGTAGCTCAGTGGTTAAGACTCTGGTCATATGCTCTGGGGCTGGTGAGTTTGAACCTGTCCAGGGCCTGCTAAACAAACAAATAAAAAAGAAAAAATAGCCCAGGTGTTGTGGTGGGTGCCTGTACTTTGAGCTACTCAGGAGACTGAGGCAAGAGAATCGCCTGAACCCAAGAGCTGGGACTATAGGTGCCTACCACAACGCCCGGTTATTTTTTTCTTGCGGTTTGGCTGAGGCCAGGTTCAAACCCGTCACTATTAGTGTATGGGGCTGGTGTCCTACTCACTGAACCACAGGTGCCGCCATTCAAGAAAATTTTTTTTTTTTTTTTTTTTTTTGAGACAGTGCCTCAAACTGTCATCCTGGGTACAGTGCCGTTGCATCACAGCTCACAGCAACCTCCAACTCCTGGGCTTAAGCGATTCTCTTGCCTCAGCCTCCCAAGTAGCTGGGACTACAGGCACCTGCCACAACGCCTGGCTATTTTTTGGTTGCAGCCAGCATTATTGTTTGGCAGGCCCAGGCTGGATTCCAACCCACCAGCTCAGGTATATGTGGCTGGCACCTTAGCTGCTTGAGCTTCAGGCGCCACCAAGCTGCCAGGTTTTTAATGGTCGTGGCACTGGTTGCTTTGACATCTCCCCAACCATAGTGCCCTCTAGAGGCAGGAATACTCCATCTCAGGAAGAATTTGTGGTGTGAAGGGTAAGAGCAGAGACCTAAGGAAGGACAATGCCTAGCTAAGAAAGCCCTTGGTGTGGAAAAATGAAACCAAGTGGGGATGGTGACTTCTGCACCTGGTTACCTGTACCCCGAGAATGGGGAACAATCATATAACAATGGGGGTGTGTGATTCTGACCCCACATTAGCGCAGTGATGAGTTCTGCCTAGCTCTTTGTAGTAAACAGGCTGATTGTGATCCCTTATTTCTTTCCTTGGAAGTCTTGCTTGGTGCTTGCTTAACACTGTGGTTCTCAACCCCAGCTGCACTTTTTCTTTTCTTTTTTATTGTTTGGGATTCATTGAGGGTATAAAGAATTAGGTTATACTGCTTGCCAGCTGCACTTCTGAATATCTAGTAGTTTTGTGGCTTTTTTCTTATTTTTTGTTAAAAGAGACATGCTCTCTTTGTCACCCAGGCTGGAGTTAGTGGCGCAGTCATAGCTTACTGTAACCTCTAAGTCCTGGGCTCAAGTGATCCTTTTGCTTTGGCCTCCTAAAGTGCTGGCATTATAGACATAAATCATCAATGCCCATCCCAGGGAGTTATTTAAAAATAAAAGTTCCCCAGGTAAATCTAATAGCCAGGAAGGGTTGACAATCACTGGTTTCATATAACCTGCTCCCAAATTACCCAACCTGATTTCCATCAGATGTATGTAACATGCTGTGATTATTTCCCCCTTTTGAAATTTACTTGAGTTCTTTCCCTAGCTAGGACAATCCCAGGGAGCCAGTGCTGCAACAGTGCAAAGGCTTTGGAATCATACTGATTTGGGTTGAAAATCTTAGCTTCTTGAGCTGGAAAGGGACTTTTAAAACTTCTCAGTTTTTTTATTTAGTTTACATTCAACAAGTATCTAACATTCAGTTCCAGGTCTGCTTGAAAAAACAAAGCAAGTATATCAGAGTACCTACTGGGCACCCTAAAGTCCACTGGGTCAAGGTTTGTTTCCCATTCTGTAGTTGGTAGGTTTCTTTTTTTTTTTTCTTTTTGGAGACAGGGTCTTGTTCTATGGTCCATGTCAGGCTTCCTCAAACTTTTTAAACAGGGGGCCAATTCACTGTTCCTAAGACCATTGGAGGGCCAGACTATAGTTTAAAAAAAACTGTGAACAAATTCCTGTGCACACTGCACGTATCTTATTTTGAAGTAAAAAAACAAAACAGGAACAAATATAATCACACCGCCTCATGTGGCCCGTGGGCCGCAGTTTGAGGACCCCTGGCCCATGTTGTACTCCAGGGGCCCAATCATAGCTTACTATATGCGGGAATTCATGAGCTCAAGTGATCCTCTTGCCTTACCCTCCTAAGTGTAGCTAGGACCACAGGTACACATCACCATGCCTGGCTAATTTTTAAATTTTTTGGAGAGATAGGCAAGTCTTAGTTTCTTCTTCAGGTTGTTCTTGAACACCTGGCCTGAGTAATCCTCCTTATTAGGCATTCCAAGGTGCTGGGATTATAGATGTGAGCTACTGCACCTGGCCAAGTTTTGTTACTGTTTTTGAGATAGTCTAACTCTGTAGTCCAGGCTAGAGTCCCAAGACCTCAGCCTATCTCATAGTAGCCTCAAATACCTGGATTCAAGCAGTTCTCCTGCCTTAGCCTCCTGAGTAGCTGGGACTATAGGTGCCTGTCATCACACCCTGCTAATTTTTTTCCCCTATTTTTATTTATTTTTAATTTAATTTAATTTATTTATTTTTGAGACAATCTCACTTTGTCACCATTGGTAGAGTGCTGTGGCATCACAGCTCACAGCAACCTCAAACTCCAGGGCTTAGGTGATTCTCTTGTCTCAGCCTCCCAAGTAGCTGGGACTGCAGGTATCCATGCTAACACCTGGCTGTTTTTTAGAGACTAGGTCTTACTCTGGCTCAGGTTGGTCTCGAACCCGTGAGCTCAGGCAGTCCACCCACCTTGGCCTCCCAAGTGCTGGGATTATAGGTGTGAGCCCCTGTGCCTGGACTTTCCCCCTTATTTTTAGTAGAGATGGGGTCTCACTTTGCTGAAGGTAGTTTCAAACTTCTGAGCTCAAAAGATCCTCCCACCTTGGCCTTCAGAGTACTAGCATTATAGGCATGAACACCTCACCTGGCCCAAATTTTTTTTTTTTTTTTTTTTTTTTTTTTAAACAAAGCCTCAAGCTGTCCCCCTGGGTAGAATGCTGTGGTATCACAGCTTACAGTAACCTCCAACTCCTGGGCTCAAGTAATTCTCTTGCCTCAGCCTCCCAAGTAGCTGGGACTACAGGCACCGGTCACAACACTGGCCATTTTTTTTTTTTTTTTTGGTTGTAGTGGTTATTGTTTAGCAGGCACGGGCCAGGCTCAAACCCACCAGCCACCTTGTATGTGGCTGGTTCTCTACTTACTGAGTTACGGGCACCGAGCCTAAAAAGAATTTTTAAAATATGTTCATTTTAAGCATTCTTGGTTTTGTTTTTTTTTTTGCAGTTTTTGGCCAAGGCTGGGCTTGAACCTGCTACCTCAGGCATATGGGGCCAGTACCCTATCTCTTTGAGCCACAGGTGCCACCCCATTTCAAGCATTCTTAATTGTGTCTGAGTTTTGCACTGGTCTGGTAATGCTGGTGTGCTTAGGGTTGGGCAAATAGTAGGTATTTAGTTAATTCCTACCACTGATAAACAGTCATTTGTTAGCAGTTACAAATTTAAGTGGATGAGGAAAGTCTGGACTTTCCTGTTTACAATGAATTATTTTCTGTAAACACAAGGGGGTGCTATTTAACTGTCAGAGACCAGTAAAAGAAGTTACAGTAAATGTGCTGTTTTAAAGTCTCAGAAGGAATGAGATTAGGAAGCCTGAGTTGGGCAAATTGCAGGGAAATGGGGACAGTAATACATTTAGATGATAGTTACTTCAGCTATCCTTACCAATTTAGGGGTTGTTCTGGAGATTTACTTTCCCAAAATATTAAGAATGAAAAAAAATTCTATTCCTAGGTGTCACCAAAAGATCCTGGAGCTCAATTCCTGATTCGTACTGGGTCTGTTGGCCGAAATAGGGCTGAAGCCTCTTTAGAGAGAGCCCAGAATCTCAACCCCATGGTGGATGTGAAGGTGGACACTGAGGATATAGAGAAGAAACCTGAGTCATTTTTTACTGAGTTTGATGCTGTAAGTTTCTTAGTATAAAATTTTCTGTGATACTAGAACATTTAAATCTCAAATTAAGGTACTAGTTTTATGTATACTAGTGGTATTAGAACATTTTAATCTTTTTTCAAAGTAAATTTATAAGCTGTTTTGTACTTTAGGCTTAGTATATTTCAGGAATATGTTGCTAGAGAAGTCCAGTCTGTTGGATCTGCTCTAGCTGTTAGTGACTTGCTGTCTGCTAGCTGCTTCTCTGGGCATATGTTCCCCTAGGCCAGGTTTCATTTTGGTGTTTTGTCTTCCTTCCAGAATCTTTGCATAGCTTTAATCCATGTTATTTCAAATGTTTTCTTCTGAAAACTTAACAAGTTGGTGATTAATTTCTGTGGCAGAGATTTTTTTTTTTTTTTTTTTTTTTTAGAAATACCAAACTGCAGCTTGTGTTTTGTCTTAAAGAGTACACCTGATCTTGGTCTGTCTATGTCTGTCTGTCTGTTTTGTACAGTCACTTTGACCAAGTTGCCATGGACAACTAGACAAAATCAATAAGCCAAATTAGGCAAATCCTACTTCATTTGGTTTTATCACCAGATCTATGCAGAGGTGAAAGGATAAGTTGAGTTCTATGTTAGTGTCTGTGACCTTTCAGATGTAGTTCCCTGTCCCTAAAAAGCTTAACAAATCTTGGATAACTGAAATAGTCACAGATGAGCTACTTTTTTTTTTTTTTTTTTTCTTTTTGAGACAGAGCCTCAAGCTGTTGCCCTGTAGTAAAGTGCTGTGGCATCACAGCTCACAGCAACCTCCAACTCCTGGGCCCAAGTGATTCTCTTGCCTCAGTCTCCCAAGTAACTGGGACTACAGGCGCCTGCCACAATGCCTGGCCATTTTTTGGTTGTAGTTGTAATTGTTATTTGGTGGGCCCGGGCTGGATTTGAACCCAACGGCTGTGGTGTATGTGGCTAGAGCCTTAGCTGCTTGAGCTACAGGCACAGAGCTGAGCAACTTGTTTTTTTTTTTACTTTATTTTTTATTTTTTAATTTTTTATTGTTGGGGATTCATTGAGGGTACAATAAGCCAGGTTGCTTTTTAAATGAAAACCCTCATTACATGAGAGGTTAGAATTTGAGTTGGGTAGTTTGTTTTTCACACTATTGTATTTCATATGTGCATCTGTTCAAATATGTGTTTGGAATGATGGATGATCATCTGTGCATTTGTCCTGTTTTCTTTTTTCCAATCACTTCTATTTTTATCTGCCAGGTATTGGGACACTTTCCATTTGGACATAAGTCTGTTCATTTTCTTATCCATAGTAACCATGTATGGTTTATTCAAGGTGTCCTTTGAACTTATAGAATTAGAGAAAGGGTTTGTTAAAACTGAAGCTTGAGCCCTGTTGATTGTATAATGCATGTGCATGGGGCCAGGATGATTGCTTCATGGGACATGTTTGGCTGGTCCTTATAGATTTTACAGTCCCTTTTGACACTACAGGGTTCCATTTGATCAATTGGTTGCTTGTTCACCTGTGGCTTTCTTACCTTTTAGATGTGATTTTTTTCCTTGGGTGGCTGCATCCTTTGAAACACTAAAGGAACACATTTCTCTGTGGGTGTTATTTCAGTATTCAGGCTGCTAGACAACAGCAAAAGAGATCTTTCAAATGAAGATGTCTTTTGTTCAAGAGAAAGCATGTGCAATTTGGAAGTTGTCTTTTGACCATGATCACAAAGCTGCTCCCAGGCTCAGTGCCCGTAGCTCAGCAGTTAGGGCGCTAGCCATGTACACTGAGGCTGGCGGGTTTGAACCAACCCAGTCTGGACCTGCCAAACAACAATGACAACTACAGCAAAAAAAACCCTGGGCATTGTGGTGGGCACCTGTACTCCCATCTACTTGGGAAGTTGAGGCAAGAGAATGGCTTAAGTCCAAGAGTTTGAGCTTGCTGTGAGCTGCGACGCCATAGCACTCTACCAAGGGTGACATAGTGAGATGTGCAAAAAAAACTGCTGCCAAAACAGATGGTGTTTTGTGCAGCAGAACTTAGCCATTTCCAATATCTCAACTTATTGGAACACAACCTAGAGGTCCCAGCGCAATGCTGATAATTCCACTGAGTGAATCACATTGTCTAAGTCTGTAACCTTTTCTTTTGTCCTTAAATTTAGATAAAGTTTTATACCACAGTCTGTGAAAAAATGATCTCAGCAGGA
This sequence comes from Loris lydekkerianus, assembly GCA_963574355.1. NCBI lineage: Eukaryota > Metazoa > Chordata > Mammalia > Primates > Lorisidae > Loris > Loris lydekkerianus. Next base: position 11,933 of record CAUYPK010131833.1, read on the forward strand.
CTTATTTATTTTCTTTATCTTAATATATCAATCCAAAGGAGGGGGGAAAAAAGCCCTGGTATTTACACGTAACTTTTGGGTCAATTAAAAAAACTGATTTTATGTCTCACTATAGCTCATTTGGATTTTCATAGATTTAATAGTCTAGAAATAACTTCCTAAATTTTTTTCCATGAACATTATGAAATGTGTATATATGTTTATGGATTAGGAGAAACAAATGCATTGAATGGCTTTTACTTTATAGCTAAAGACATTGTATTTGGGTTGTGTAAAGTGATGATCTCATAATTTATATTTTCTACACACTCCAACCTGCAACATTTCTTTTGTTTTCTGACCATAGGACCCAAAGAACCTGTTGTATCAGTTTGAAACGGGCTTTAAACATGCATAGAGAGACTGTTTAGATTTAGACATCAGGGCAGTGATTCACAGTTGGTAAAACTCACACCCAGCCAATTTCTTTTCTTTCTGCAGGTGTGTCTGACTTGCTGCTCCAGGGATGCCATGGTTAAAATTGACCAGATCTGTCACAAAAATAGCATCAAATTCTTTACAGGAGATGTTTTTGGCTACCATGGCTACACATTTGCCAATCTTGGAGAACATGAGTTTGTAGAGTAAGTGTTGGGAGTTGAGGGAAAACATAACATAAGCATAACATTTTCTTCTCTTTTTTTGGAAACCTAGTCACTTGTCACCCTTGGTAGAGTGCTGTGGTGTCATAGCTCACAGCAACCTCTAACTCCTGGGCTCAAGCAATTCTCTTGCCTCAGCCTCCCATGTAGCTGGGACCTGTAGGTGGCCACCACAATGCTTGGCTAGTTTTTTAGAGACAGGTCTCGCTCTTGCTCAGACTGGTCTCGAACCCATGAGCTCAGGCAATCCACTCACCTCAAATTCCCTGAGTGCTAGGATTATGGGCGTGAGCCACTACGCCCAGTCAGAACATAGTGTTTTCAAAATTTAGTTTTATTTACTGATAAGAAAAGGAAAGTATTTTACTATAATACTTAGAACATTGTGAAACCGAGTCATTAACGAGTCACTGAATACAATAGATTTGAGAGTTCAGAATTGCAGGAGATAGAGCTGTAACCTCCAGAGTTCTACAGTGATCAAGGTACACCACATAAGTATTTGATCAGTCTGTACTCTATATTCTCCATAGAGAAGGACTGGTTGGACTGTAACCGTTTGTTCTCAAGCTTGGGCTTGTGTATTTTCAGAGTGAGAGATAGTAGAATGAATTGAAAATAGTTAGATGGGTAACTCTAAAGACAGATTCATCGAAAGTCTGTCTTGTAAAACCTCCGAGGTCCATGGACTGCTCTGGTGGAGCAAACAGAACTTAATCCTCTAATTTGAACACTGAGGTTATAGACGTTGGTAATACTCATATGATGGGACTTGTAGTGTTTTTGAACTTGTAGTTTCTAGATGAAAGATGTCAAATTATATAGTATTGTAAAACTATATGAGTTGAATTTCTTTGGCTGCAATTTCTAGACACCCTTTATCCCCTTGCTAATGAGAGTCAGAGGCCCTGTGTGGTGGGGTGGAGCTTCCTATCAAGGGACTGAGAACTGTTCTTTTGTTCATCCTCTCAGGCAAGTCACTGAAATTTCTCTGGTCTCCAAGTTTCTTGCTTGCAAAACTGAGGTGGGGGAAGGATAGGCATGATCCAGATTATCTCCTAACTCTAGTGTTTTGTGGCATTAAGAAAATGTAGTTCTTTGGGCACGTTATAAATGGGTAAAGAAGTCGTATTTGTGGAAAGCAGGCCAGATTATTTTAACATGAGCTGCCCTCACAGAGGAGAGGAGTTGAATTTGGCTGTTTATTTCATGAGTCAGGTAGAATATCTCCATAGTAATCACTTTTGTTTACTGAGAGCTTCATTGTGACACACAGTATATATTACCATATCTCTTTTATAGTATTGCCTTCAAGGATTGGTATTCCAACAGAGTGGGTAACTGACTAGTTAGGTCAGTGGCAGGGCTGAGATTTGAACCCCAGTCTATCTGACTACAAAACTTTTGCACTTAACCACTGTCTGTAACCTAGTGATATTCTTTTTATTCTTAAGGCATGATTAACAGCGTAGAATTTGATTTTCTCCCCTTATCACTCTTTAGGGAGAAAACCAAAGTTGCCAGAGCTAGCCAAGGAGTAGAAGATGGACCTGACACCAAGAGAGCAAAACTTGATTCTTCTGAGACAACTATGGTCAAAAAGGTATGTGTAAAGCTGGGGAGGATAGAGGTCTGAAACCCTGGGACCTTGCTAGGGATGGGCAACTATAGTTGCAAATGAGAGAAGCTATTGAGTAGAGCCTAGAAGAGAGGGCCGCGCTTGTCCCTTCTAAAGAGAGGTTGTTCCTGCCTAGTGCCAGCCAGCTGTTCAGTTGTTGCCTTGAGGGAATATGGGCCCAGTGATTCCAGATGTAATTTTTTTTTTTTTTTTTTTTTTTTTTTTTTTTTTTGAGACAGAATCTCGGTAGAGTGCCATAGTGTCACAGCTCATGGCAACCTGAAACTCTTGGGCTTAAGTGATTCTCTTGCCTCAGCCTCTCAGGTAGCTGAGACTACAGGTGCCCACTATAATACCTGGCTATTTTTTTGTTGCAGTTGTCATTGTTTAGCTGGCCCGGGCTGGGTTCAAACCCACCAGTCTAGGTGTTTGTGGCCAGCGCCCTCCCCACTGAGCTAGGGGCACAGCCCCAGATGTCATTTTTAATTTATTTTATTATTATTATTATTATTATTCTATTTTATTTATTTTTGGGGGGCAGAGCCTCAAGCTGTCACCCTAGGTAGAGTGCTATGACATCACAGCTCACAGCAACCTCTAACTCTTGGGCTCAAGCGATTCTCCTGCCTCTGCCTCCCAAGTAGCTGGGATTACAGACGCCATAACACCTGGCTATTTATTTATTTATTTATTTATTTTTGGTTGTAGCCATCATTGTTGTTTGGTGGGCCTGGGCTGGATTTGAACCCGCCAGCTCAGGTGTATGTGGCTGGCGCCTTAGCCTCTTGAGCCACAGGTGTCAATTATTATTATTTTTGAGACAGAGTCCCACTATGTTGCCCTTGGTAGAGTGCCGTGGCATCACAGCTCATAGCAACATCAAACTATTGGGCTTAAGTGATTCTTTTGCCTTAGCCTCCCAAGTAGCTGGGATTACAGGCTCCCGCCACAATGTCCAGTTATTTTTTTGTTGCAGTTGTCATTGTTGCTTTAGCTGGCCCTGGCTGGGTTTGAACCCGCCAATTTCAGTGTATGTGGCTGGTACCATAACCATTGGGCTACGGGTGCCAGTCAGATGTGATTTTTTTTTTTTTTTTTTTTTTTTTTTTGAGACAGAGTCTCACTTTGTCACTCTCAGTAGAGTGCTGTAGCATCACAGCTCACAGCAACTTCCAACTCCTGGGCTTAGGCAAGTCTCTTGCCTCAGCCTCCCCAGTAACTGGGACTATAGGTGCCCACCACAGCGCCCGGCTATTTTTTGGTTGCAGCCGTCATTGTTGTTTGACAGGCCAGGGCTGGATTTGAACCCGCCAGCTCAGGTGTATGTGGCTGGCACCTTAGCCACTTGAGCCATAGGCGCCGAGCCGAGATGTGATTTTTTAAAGAGAATCAGAAATGCAGTTTTTTTATGATCTGTTCGGATTTTTTTTTAGACATTCTCACTCTGTTGTACTGGGTAGAGTGCTATGGAGTCATAGCTCACAGCAACCTCAAACTCTTGGGCTTGAGCATTCCTGTTGGCTCAGTCTCCCAAGCAGCTGGGACTACAAGCACTAACACCCAGCTTTTTTTTTTTTTTTTTTGAGACAGAGTCTTATTTTGTCACCTTGGTAGAGTGCTGTGGTGTCACAGCTCACAACAACCTCCAGCTTTTGGGCTTAGGCAATTCTTTTACTTCAGCCTCCCAAGTAGCTAGGACTATGGGCCCCCGCCACAACGCCTGCTATTTTTTTTTGTTGTTGCCATTTGGCTTGGGGCTGGGTTCGAACCCGCCACCCTCGGTATATGGGGCCGACGTCCTGAGTCACAGGAGCTGCCCTTTTTTTTTTGTAATTGTTGAGGATTCATTGAGTGTACAGAGAACCAGGTTACAGTGATTGCATTTGTTAGGTAAAGTCCCTCTTATAATTGTGTCCTGCATCATAGAGATGTATCATACACTGTGACTCCCCCCTCCCCCCCCCACACACACACCTGGCTAATTTTTTCTTTTTTTTCCCCTCAACCTGACTATTTTTAGAGATTGGGGTCTTGCTGTTGCTCAGGCTGGTCCCGAACTCCTGAGCTCAGACAGTCCACCTACCTCAGCCTCCCAGAGTGCTAGGATTACAGTTGTGAGCCACCAGGCCTGGCCTGTTCCAAATTTTTAATACTGGCAACTTAACTCAAATTGATTTGAATGCTGCTCTGATCAACACTGTGGAGGCCATACATGCCTGGAGGGCTTACTTGGTCAGTAGGCCACCAGCTTTGATCACTGGTATATGGAGTAGTATCAGAAAGACTGTTATAAGCAAAGGCCCTTACTTTTCTTTTGTACAGGGTTTTTCTTGGTTGTTGCTGTTGCAGTTGCCGTTGTTTAGCAGGTCCAGGCCAGGTTCAAACCTACCAGCCTTGGTGCATGTGATTGGCGCCATAACCACTGTGCTGCGGGCTCTGAGCCTTGTACAGGTTTTTTATCAAGTAAGGTCCTAAGTGGGGGTGGAAGCCAGTTTACACCTGAATTGCTTTTATTTTGCCTATTTATAAAAAACTTTTTAGGTTGGGCTCAGTGGCTCACGCCTATAATCCTAGCACTCTGGGAGCCCAAGGCAGGTGGATTGCCTGAGCCAGAGTGAGATCTCATCTCTAAAAATATCTGGGCATTGTGGCGATCCCTATAGTCCTGGCTACTTGGGAGGCTGAGGCAAGAGAATCACTTTAGCCCAAAGAGTTAGTGCTTGCTGTGAGTTATGATGCCATGGCCTTCTACTGAGGGTGACGAAGTGAAACACTGTCTCAAATAAATAAATGAAAATAAAGCTTTTTGGCTTTCCCCCCCTTTTTAACCCTGTAATCATTAACAAACAAAGCTTTTACTGTTGATAGATGCTATCAGGTGTGTTTTCTGTTTGTTTGATTGATTGATTGATACAGGATCTCTTGTTGCCCAGGTTGGGGTGTAGTGGCATGATCATAGCTTACTGCATCCTCAGACTTTTGACCTAAAGTGATCCTTCCACCCTAGCTTCCCAGAATGCTAGGATTACAGGTATGAGCCACCACACCCTGGTGTGGCTCTATTGCCCTTGCTAGAGTGCAGTGGTGTCTTCATAGTTCACTGTGACCTCAAACTCTTGGGCTCTAGGTATCCTCTTAGCTCAACCTTGCAAGAACTCGGGACTATAGATGCGTGCCATTTTAACCCAGCTGATTTTTTTTTTTCTTTGAGATAGTCTTACTTTGTCAGCCTCAGTCAAGTGCTGTGGCACCATAGATAACAGCAACTTCAGACTCTTGGGCTCAAGCTATTCTCTTGCCTCAGCCTCCCAAGTAGCTGGGACTACAGGCACCCGCCACAATGTCCGTCTATTTTTTGTTGCAGTTGTCATTGTTGGTTAGCTGGCCTGGGCTGGGTTTGAACCCACCAATTGTGGTATATATGGCTGGCGCCATAACCACAGTACTATGGGTGCTGAGTTGCCGCCTGGCTATTTTTAGAGGTGGGGTCTTGCTCTAGTGAAAGACCCCCGAAGGGAGACCCTCACTCAAATCTCGGGATGGCGCGGCGCCCAAGGACTCACGAGAGACCACACTTGATGCAAGAACACACGAGGCTTTATTCAGGGAAAGCCAGAGCTCTGGGGCCGACACGTATCT
>CAUYPK010131835.1:0-44838 GCA_963574355.1 Loris lydekkerianus
AAATTCCAAAATTCTCCTGGGTGGGAAGAGGTAATTTTGTCTTTTTCTTGGTTAATATCTCAGAGGAAACTTAACCAAGAGCTTAAGTAGAGGGATCATTCTCCTTTCTCCACCTTATGCCTCAATCCCATGTTCTTTCATGAGAGAAGAAAATAAAGGAACGCTGAAAATTGGAAAAGAAATAATAAATAAAATAAAAATAAAATATTATTTTCAGACATGGCACTACAAGAAAATCTATGACCTCCTTGTAATTATATTAAATTTGGGGAAAAAAGTATCTGCCTCTTCCTCTTGCCTCTACCCACTATGTAATTTTTATAAACTTTTAGGTAATTAAATAAGTATGACTTAATTTCAAGCCCATGTAGATGTTTAAAATTTTTAGGCTCAGCCTTTTCCATTTTCAAATGTTTTTACTTGCTCAGTATTCGATGAAAAGTTATGTACAGCACTTTATAGAACCCAACATGTCATTTCCTTGTAATATTTCATCTCACATTCATAATCTCGCCCAATCTAACTTTTGAGTATAGATCACTCACTGAGAATCGTTTGTCTCTTTATTTGACTTTTCGGTGACTCACTGATAGTATCAGATTGGGCTTCCAGAAACTTCACCGTGGACACAATGGGCAATGTGGTGAGAGCGGATGAGGGCCTGAACACAGCCATAAGCTGTGGGGCGGAAAGAGGAGGGGAGATCTGAACACAGCATTAAGGAGCTAGAACCAGGAGGGTTTCGTTTCTGATGGAAGAAGGAGAGATGGGAAAATGAAGAGTTAGGAATGAGTACTGGCTTTTTGGCTTGGTCGACTGTGAAGGGGGCTACAGAGAACAGCAGCAAGTGGTAGAGGAAAACAGTCATGGCTCAGTTCAGAGCACGTGCCAGAACCGAACTATCCCAGAACATGGGCAGCAGCCATGATGTTCACACACCCTCGCAAGTGACATGCTGAGAGCTCAATTCCTGCTGTCCTAGTGCTTCTCTCTTCATTTCAACTGGGTGGGTTTTTTTTTTTTTTTTTTTGCAGTTTTTGGCCGGGGCTGGGTTTGAACCCACCACCTTCGACATATGGTGCCAGCGCCCTACTCCTTTGAGTCACAGGCACCGCCCTCAACTGGGTGTTTTAAGAGAGTTCTGACAAGTCAGAGCTTTATGACCATCAGGTAAACAAGCGAATTTTTCAGGCGTGTATTATATGTCAACAGTTTCATGGAATCTCATCCCTCCTTTCTAGTTTCACCTTCTGTCACTTCCCCAATGTCCCATCACGGTGAATCCATCATTCCCGAAGAACCAGAGACTGATCACTTCCTGATCACTTCCTCAACATCACTTCTTCCCTGTAGCCTGGCTCAACTGCCTCAAACTAAAGTAGTTGCTGTTTAGCATCCTTTGTTCCTAAAAAATTGTTTTGGTTTATGTATTTATTTGAGGTTTCTTTCCTCCCTATCTCATGTGAGACCCTAGAGGAAAGCATTTTTCTCATTCATCTTTTATACCATCTGACCATCTGACAGGGTAAATTTGAAAAAATTAATGCAAAAACTAGAGTCTTGGAATGAAAATGATATTATTAGGACAGAGAGAAATCAAGAAGACACAGGCTCGGCGCCTGTACCTCAGTGGCTGGAGCGCCAGCCACATACACTGGAGCTGGTGGGTTCAAACCCAGCCCAGGCCTGCCAAACAACAATGACAACTACAACTAAAAAATAGCCAGGTGTTGTGGTGGGGGCCTATAGTCCTAGCTACTTGGGAGGCTGAGGCAAGAGAATCGCTTAAGCCTAAGACTTTGAGGTTGCTGTGAGCTGTGATGTGACAGCACTCTACAGAAGGTGACATAATGAGAGTCTGTCTCAAAAAAAAAAAAAAAGAAAGAAAGAAAGAAATCAAGAAGAGACAGAGCAACAGTTCCAGGCAGGGGTGACACATGCCTGGCCTTCATGCCTCGACTTTTCCACCTTTTGCCCATAGCAGATATTACTAACCAATTACACCATCACTTTCTTCCATCAAGGTAACTCGGCCTTAAAAACCTTTTAATTTTTGGCTCGGTGCCTATAGCTCAAGCCGCTAAGGTGCCAGCCACATACACCAGAGCTGGCAGGTTAGAATCAAGCCCAGGCCTACCAAACAACAATGACAACTACAACCAAAAAATAGCTGGGCGTTGTGGCGGGCACCTGTAGCCCCAGCTACTCGGGAGGCTGAGGCAAGAGAATAGCTTAAGCCTAGGAGTTGGAGGTTGCTCTGAGCCATTATGCCACGGCACTCTACCCAGGGCGACAGCTTGAGGCTCTGTCTCCAAAAAAAAAAAAAAAAAAAACTTTTAATTTTCCAGGCAACCAAATGCTCAGTTCAAACACCATGTAAAACTACTTTCCACCCCAGCTATAGGGGAGTAAAGCATTCATCAGAGTGTGTAATACCTATTGCTGAATGGCTTTCTGTACAGTTGACCACAGAGAAAAAGGAATGCTTTTGAAATGACAAGATTCCATTTGTATAATCTCTTAATTCCATCAACTCAAAATATACTGCCTGCCCACAAGAGCAGCAAAGTGCTTGAAACCAGCATTCTTTATTGCTACAAAGGAGACAGAGTGATTCTCTTTCTCCACTAAATTATTACTTGCTCAGCTGTTTGAAATACAGCAATAGAAACGTACTTGTTGAAGTTCACGAGGTATAGAAAAGTAGTCCGTGGCGCCGGTCCATTCCAGTGGATGGTGTAGCCCTTCTCCAGCATGATCACAGGCTGGTACTGAGGAAAGGCAGCTTTCTGGTTAATTCCCCGCAGCACCATCGGGTGGGCAGGATACTCATCCCGAGCGATGGTCATAGAAAGATTCTGGGTGCTCCATGTCTGTACGTAGACCTTAAAAAAAAAAAAAAAAAAAAAAATTAAATTAAGGAAATAAACAATAAAGAGAAGTAAATGAACGTTGAAATAGCTAAACAGACATTTCTAGCACAAAGTCAAGTGTCTCTGCTTTGAAAAGAGATTCTGTGATCTGTGCCAGACTCAATGAGCAGCAGCCAACTGCATGGTGAGCCACACTTACAGTGCAGCCGGCTGGAACTAGAAATGGTAAAAACAGACCACACGTTCTGCTGGCCAAGAGCTTCATCATCTCTTCCACCCCTGCAGGCCAGCTCATTCCTCAGAATAGAAAACTTCTGTGGTTTATATAGCTTGTCAAAGAAATCTCTCAATCTGAAGAACGCACTTACAAAAAATTTAGTAAACTAATGTGAAAACTGATATCCCCTGGTCAAATCTAAGAGATTTTCCTCTAAACCAACTGATGGAAAATTTATATGTCTTAGCGCTTTGGCTTTCAATTTTCCATGACCTACCTCAGCCCAAGAAGTCATTTTTCACCCATTAAAAAAAGAAAAGAAAAAAAGAAAGAAAAGTGTTATAAAGCACTCTGCAACAACTGTGAAAATACTCTAAACTCAGACAAATGTGGAAGCCACGGATCTATTCAAGGGGTATTTGAACCACTTGCCATGCCAAATAAAACCATCCCCAAATGCACACCACCAAGGACAAACCTGAGAACAATTTCCTAAAACAAACCAGGGTCCGCGATCGAATTCTCCGGAAGTATTAGAACATTTGCAGAATAATGACATTTCATCTACAATACTCTGGTATTTTTCTCTCAGTCATTTCTCCGGTCTTATCCATATTGCTTCCTCAATTTTATGTCCGTAGGGCCAGAAAGGTTTCTTAATTCTCATTCATGTTTAACCCCCTTGATTTAATATTCTTCCCTACTGATACCAGTTAAAGATTTAAAAATAAAAAAACAGGAAATGTTTTTTAAGACCACTGATTATCCCCTTCACTTAAATATCTATTTAATATATGCTTTGGTACACATTATATATTTTATTTATTTAAATATGTTTACATTTAACATATATTTAATCACATATATATACAGACATTTAAAAGGATGCACATGCCCTGTATCTGTCTCCCACCTTCTTCCTCAGAATAGTTTAAGGTGCCATATGTAACCTTAATTTTCCCAAGTTACTATCTTTCTCCCTGAGTACCTAAAGTCCTCAGGTCAGTAAAATGCAGATATTTCACTAAAAAAATATTTAAAATAGTTAAATAATGATTTTTTTATCTTGAGATCCCAGTTGCTTCTGTTCCGTTTTGCCTACAACTGAACACAACATTACTTCTAAGTTACAACAAATGGCTGCAGATCTGGGCTTAGGGCCCAAATTTCAGATTCTCAGAAGAAAATTTCTGGCCTGTTGTCCTACCATTCCCAGAGCCTCCTAGGAAGTATTAGATGACTTATTTCTCTCTCTCTTTTATCTCCAAATAAAAATAGAATTACTACTCTGCTTTGTAAGGTAGAAGGATATGGTTCATGTTCTCAAATACAAATCCAAAAAGCTGAATACGCTACTGAATGAATGTTGAACAAAAGGAAAATATATAACACTGATAGTAATAACTCTGATTTAGAAAAAATTAAGAGCTATTATAACTGTGTATTTGATAGTTACATTTATAATCATTTTCAGCATGTTAAGTTTCTTTAGGGAGCACCTACCGTTTAAGACAGAAACACACACACACACACACGTACATGTCTAGTAAGAGATTATGCAAAACTGTAACTACAAAAACACCAAAACCTTTTTATTTTTGTTTTTTGTGTTATTTTAATTCTAGAATTTCTATACACTCCTAGATATTGATGGGTAAACTTCATTTGGAAAAGGCAATTTTGATTAAGAATAAAATAGCAGCCAGGTGTAGTGGCTCACACCTGTAATTCCAACATTCTAGGAGTCCAAGGCAGGTGGATCACTTTAGCTCAGGAGCTCAAGACCAGCCTGAGGAAGAGGGAGACCCTGTCTCTAAAAATAGCCAGGCCTTGTGGTAGACACCTGTAATCCCAGTTACTTGGCAGGCTGAGGCAAGAGGATCACGTGAGCCCAACAGTTTGAGGCTGCTGTGAGCTATGATGCCACAGCACTCTATTGAGGCTCAAATAAATAAATAAAATAGCAAAAAGAAATCACATTTTAAACCATGTTCTTTTCTTCTTAATTATACTATAGTTAATCTCTATTCCTTCCTTGTCCCTTAGGCAAACATTGCATTTTATTTATTTATTTTATTTATTTATTTATTTATTTAGCTAGCTCACTGACTCACTGGCTCGCTGGCTTAGGGGATTGAGAAATTACACAACAAAGAAGTTAATGCTCCTATTCAATAAGCCAGAAACTCTCTCCAGTCTTTATCCCTCTTCTGTCCTTTGTCTAATTCTGTGGTCCTCAACCTTGCTAATGCCAAGGGCCTTTAATACAGTGACCCACAGGTTGAGAACCACTGATCTAATCTAGAGAACCACTGATCTAATCTATAGATAAGGTTCTGAACTTTTTAAAAAAAGGTTTTAACTTTAAGAATAACATTCTTCAGAAGTCACAATTTCAAGGCAGAAGAGCAATGAAGGAGTCACAGAAAACACAAACCCTCCAGGGGCTCAGAGAAGAGACACACAGGGGCCCACAGGGGGAAACAGCACAGAGCTGAGCCTTCCCCAGGGGGAACACAAGCTACAAGGAGGGCGCCCAGCAGCCAATCAGCGAGAGGGGCTTCTTTCCTGCCAGTGGGGCGATCACAGCCCAATGCCATTTAGAAAATCCCTTGCTCTGCCTCTAATCCTCCTCTCCGTGCTTTGATCATCCCTTTCCTTTCCTCTTTTATCTCCCATGACAGCCTGTTATTAAATCCTACCCTTTAATTGTCTAAAAAACAGGGGGAAAATCCACTACCTTCAACATTCTAGGGAACTGATACACCTCCACTCTGCAATCTCTCCCACCTATCCAACTACCACTATTAAAATCACTTTTGCAATTTAGAGTCCTGCTCCCCAAATAATACTAATAGCAGCAGGGACTGCGCTAAGTGGCAGGCCATATACTAAAGGGCCGTATACTCATCGGGGGCGATGGTCATTCTATGTGCATCCTTCCTCTCAGCTGCCTCATAGGAGAGCAACTCCTATTATCTTCACTGTGTGCAGGCAAAGAGGGGTTAATTCACTTGCTCAACACATATTTAGGAAATAATAAAGCCAGGATTCGAACCCAGGCAGTCTGGCTCCAGGGCCTATGCACTTAACCACATATACTACCTTGCAAATTAGTTAATCTTCTTATACTGGGCCTCAAATTAATAAATACATATCTTAATATGGTCAAGAAGTGTGTTTCCTGGTCTGTATCATTTCCCTAATATTTTCATAGACATTATATCATAATATAATTAGAATGTTCTTGGATTGCTTCCTTGCCTACTCATAGTCCTAATTCCCAGCTCTGTTCCTGTGACCTTACTTTCCATGTGACCTATTAATATTCTGCCAACAAGAATCAGATTCCCTAATTAAATAGAAACTATGACCCTGAAACCAAAGTATAAAACTCCTTAGGGGACATAGCAGTAGCGTGGAAAAAAACCTGAGTCAAGAAACGTGGGTTCTTATTCCAACAATCTCCCAACCAAGGGAGAATCACCTCACTTCCTTGGGACTCACTTTTTCACTTGTTACATTATTTCTGGTGGGGGAGATTAGAGTACAATTCTGTGAGTCCATGAATTTTCTTTTTCTTTCCTTTTTTAGTAAAAGAATCGTGCTTTGGAAAACATGGGTCACACTGAAAACATGAGGTGTGCTCCCCACAGAAGCAGTGCTGCTGGGTACTTGGGCAAAAGATGCTTTCTGGGCCTACCTGGGCATAGGTCCCGCTGCAGACCACAGCATTCCACTTGGTGACATTCACACAGCTTGGGTGGCGGATCAGGTAGTTGTCAATTCTTCCCACATAAGTGTCCTTGTATCCTGTCACAGAGCCATCAATGTCGTGGAATATGGAGTTCTTATCACCATCCAGCTCACAATCTTCAAACCAGGGGCCGGGCTTTCCGAAGAAGACATTCAGAGAGACCTGAACACAGTGAGAAAGAAACAAGGACATCACAAAATGGGGACTCCTACCCTCTCAGCATCTCCTGCGACAATCCCACTGTGACTCCTACACCTGCTTCAAGGTGAAAGCAGTTCTAAGCCACAGTCCTTAGTTGCTAACTATGGCACCCAGGTAATCGAAGTTGCCTACTCAATTAAAGACATGCTTGGAAGAGAAAAACACCCCAAGCCCTTATGGAGTCAAACTGACACATGTTAAACTTCATCTTCCTTTTATTATTCTGTTTACTTAAAAACAATTACCTGTTCCCCAGACAAACTAATCTGTGCTAAGAAAAACCAGAAGAGTTACGGGAAAGGGACTAGGCTGCCATATACATTTGCTAAAAATTATAAACTGTATACATAAGAGCCATGCATTTCTTTGTTCACAAATTATACCTCAATTAAATAAAAATTATGTTTAGCTTCGGAGCTAGTTAATCATTACCTTTCATTCCAAATGCTTTTGTTACTTGTTCATGGGATTCCCCATCACCACCAAAATGAATGCAGGTCAAAACTAAAAGGTAATTTAAGGACTGGCTTAGCATGGCTGGGTTACTGTTGAACTCACTAGAATTTGCTGAAATGTGTGTTGCTAGCTTCTCCTTCAATATATACCAAGCCCAGCTTGATTTTCATGTCTTTATCAAACATTATACACAGCTGCAAAATGAGCTACAGGTGACATGTTTTACAGTCTTCAGCTGCTGTTTTGTTTGTTTGTTTTTGAGAAGTCTCACTATGTGGCCCTTTGTAGAGTGCCATGGTGTCACAGCTCACAGCAATCTCAAACTCTTAGGCTTAAGCGATTCTCTTGCCTCAGCCTCCCAAGTAGCTGGGACTACAGGTGCCCGCCACAACGCCTGGCTATTTTTTTTATTATTTATTTATTTATTATTGTTGTTGGGGATTCATTGAGGGTATAAGAAACCAGGTTACACTGATTACATTTGTTAGGTAAAGTCCCTCTTATAATTGTGTCTTGCCCCCAAAAGGTATGTCACACACCAAGATCCCACCCCCGTCCTTCCTTCCCTCTCTCTATTCTTCCTTTCCCCCACCCCTCCCTGTGATTCTTTTGCCTCAGCCTCCCAAGTAGCTGGGACTACAGGTGCCTGCCACAATGCCCAGCTATTTTTTGTTGCAGTTTGGCTGGGGCCGGGTCTGAACCCGCCACCCTTGTTATATGGGGCTGGCACCCTACTCACTGGGCCACAGGCACCGCCCCCAGCTATTTTTTTTGTGGCAGTTGTCATAGTTGTTTTGCTGCCCCAGGCTGGGTCTGAACCCTCCATCCTTGGTGTATGTGGCCAATGCCCTACCCACTGAGCACTGCCTTTAGCTGCTTCTTACAAGTGGTAAATTACTATTGCTATTTAAGCCCCACAGATACATCTCCAAAATGCTTTCCTGTACTTCTCACCCTGGGACATTTTAAAACCAACAAAACATCTAAATCATAAGGAACTCAATGCAAAACAATGATGTTTGGGACAGGTGGCTGCAGGTGCTTAGTTCTATGCTTTTTCTCTTTTCCCCTTTGCCTGCTATAGTTCAATCTGAAAAAAGTTTATAGAGTATATATTTTCCACATTTTAAATTTTGCTTTAAACTCTTCCCTTTATAACCTTTCCAGAGCATCACTATCTTAGAAAACTCTGGGACATGGCTCAGCACTCGTAGCTCCGTGGTTAGGGCGCCAGCCACATACACCAAGGCAGGTGGGTTTGAACCCAGCCTGGGCCTGCTAAGCAACAATGACAACTGCAGAAAAAAAATAGCCAGACGTTGTGGTGGATGCCTGTAGTCCCAGCTACTTGGGAGGCTGAGGCAAAAGAATTACTTAAGCCCAAGAGTTAGAGGTTGCTATGAGCTGGGATGCCATGGCTTTCTACTGAGGGCGACATAGTGACACTCTGTCTCAAAAAAAAAAAAGAAAAGAAAAGAAAAGAAAGAAAAGAAAAGAAAATTCTGGGACAGATAAACTGCAGGACTTAAATAAGTAGGGACTTTCTTATGCTGTTATAACTTTAGGATCCTTGCAGTTAGGACATGCAGCATTTAATGAAATGTTTTTCAGTATTAAGCCATGTCAGTGGTCACTAAAGTCTATGCAGGGAGCACTCTGAGGAGGTCCATGTGAACAGCCAGTCTCCACACATGGCTTCATGGAGGAGCCATCTACTAGTCTGGTCCACCTCTGCCCTGGAATCACAGGGCCTGAAGGAGAACCAGCCAACCCAGCTGACAACCCAGCTTGCACCTGTGACTCTCTGTTCCATGCTTTGGCTGTTCTAGAAAACCAGATACAGACCTTGGTAATCCTATCTCAAGCTCTAGTGTTAATTGGGCAGCCATAAACTTAATGGATATGAATGAAACAACTCTGAGCTATTTTCCAAATGCAGGTGCCTGGGGACAGGGAACTAGATAGTCTGAGACTAATCTCTCTTGAGCCATGGCCACTGTGAAACTGGGAAGAGGAGGAAAGCCTGAGGACGTAATCAGACTGTCCTGTGCATTACCGGTAAAGTGAAACTTCCAGGAAGACTATTTCCGTGGACTACGGCATTATAGACAATAAGACTTTGCAATTTTCACAAAAA
This sequence comes from Loris lydekkerianus, assembly GCA_963574355.1. Lineage (NCBI taxonomy): Eukaryota > Metazoa > Chordata > Mammalia > Primates > Lorisidae > Loris > Loris lydekkerianus. The sequence goes on from CAUYPK010131835.1 coordinate 9,642, forward strand.
CCTTCTATCCTCTTTGTTCCCAACCTTTTACCCACTAGTTCCCCAGAAGAATAGCTCCCAGACAAGTAACATATCAGGCAGGTCCCAAACCTCTTAGCAGGGATGGGTGACCCTACCAGCTTATTATACTCAATTTCCCAAAATCACATGTCCTCTTGTTCCTGTGAAACTCTGCAACTCCTGCATCATCATCACTTGAAGTCACTTCCCCATTCACAACATGATTTGAATGTCAGAAATACCCCAAATCACATGGGTCTTCTATCCTTGAGCTCAAAAAGACACAGGGCATGGAACGAGAAGTTCCTCCTGTATCTATTTCTCTTCCTAGTCATAGAGAGTCAATGTCTCTGAGAATGCGCCATCCGCCCTTCTCTGACCATCATCACCACACAGAACTAAAACAGCATACTTACATGTGGACCAAACTTCACAAGGGAGATGTTATTCCTGGGGGTTATCTGCCAGGCATTCTTCATGAGGAAGCCAATTGCACTGCTGTACCTGTCTGGAGTCGGCACATATTTTTTGAAAGTGCTCCTGGTAAGATGAATGGGCCCATCATAAATCTGAAAGCCTCTAATTGGAAATGTCCTGTTGAAAGACAAGATTTTGTTTAATGCACATGGCCCTGTCCCCTTAATAGCACTTCACTTTTATAAATACTGACCAGCTCATATGCAGTAAGCAAGACTCTAGGATACGCGGGTAACCAAGACAAGATCCCCAATTGAATAAAACACATACTGTAGTGGGAAAGACAAACAGAATAACAAAGAACAATTTTATATAATAGGTGATTTGAAGACAATAAAACACAGTAATACAATAAATTGGGTTAGGAGAGAGATGCTATTTTGGGTGGAATGAGGTCTCCCTAAGAGGTGACTCTCTTTTCCTTGAATCAATTCAGTTAAGATCTTTTATTTGGTTAACTCACAAATTCTAGTTTTAGTTCTAAAATCTCTAGCTATGAGGACAGAAGACAAATCTGTGCTTAAGGAGAGAGAACCTCCTTTCAAGATATTACATGAGAGTAAAAAGGTGAAATGATAGACTTAAAGGCACGAAAGCATAACGCCTCGAGGCTTACTGTGTTAAAGGATTAGCCAGACTGAGAACTGCATTTTATTCATTTTCCTTTCTGTCCAAACACAAACTCCTTAGCCTACTGTTCATAAACCATTAACCATCATGAATGTACATAAACAATAATATTCTGAATTACTTAGGTTTCTCTCCTATTAAATTCTTTCAGGGCATTGCAGGAGGTATCTATAGCAACTACTTAGTTTACAACTTGACAATGTTTTATTACAAAAGCATGTAAGCTAGTGAGAAAGCCAAATAGCCTGGTTAAAAAAAAAATCTGTGCATCATGACATACTTCTAAAAAAAGTCTCAAAACAGATCTCCCTCATAGGAAAGATTGTAAAGATATAGTAAAATTAAAAATGGTTCCATTGATTGGAGACATTTTTGTTTTAGACAATCCTCCTCACCAAAGAAGCAATAAACATTTTGAAAAAAAGCTGGAGGTCAACATAAAAAGAGTAGCATTGACTCAGCCACCATGACACTGAGCTTATACCCCAACCAATATAGCTTTTGCTTTTTTTAAAATCCACATGTCAGGAGAGTCAATTGCATCCTAACATCATTTGTAAAACAGGACGATGACAGTACCTACTTCTTGGGCTTTGTTAGGATTAAAGTATTCAACCCAGGGCCTAATACACCATAAGCATTTTTTAAATTTTATTTTAAATTGTTATGGGTTCTTAATAATTATATCTCTTATAGTACACATGTGATGTTTTAATAAAGGCCCACATTGTGAATTAATCAAATCAAGGTATCCGGAGCATGTTAACTATTAAAAGCTCCGTGAAGTTTTTCCCAGTGGCTTCCATGGTATAGCAGGAGTCCTATGGTGCTCGGTACTCTACAACGGTAATAAGCCTGGGCAGAGAAGACAGCACAGGTAATCCTCTGGCAGAAACTAGAAAAGCTCTTGCCCCAGTCCTCACCCTCCATACCTCTCCACCTATGAACCTTACTGTCTGCCTCATTCCCCCGCCTAGCCCATACCCAGTGCCCAGAGGCAGCGTGTCAGTAAAAGCGTTGATTCTTGAATTTTGGCCCAGGCTCAGAGCTGAGGCCTTTAGAGCACTTCAACCTTGACTTCTTTCAACCCGATTTTTCTCACAAGTAAAATGAGGACAACTCCAAAATGTGTCTCAGAACTGACATACAGATTCATTAGTTAATATTTCCCTAAAAGCTTTGACGAAGCGCTAAGTACCATTTTAATTACTCTGTGATTATGATGCCAGAAAACATACCCAAAGCCTCCCTATTACCCTCCAGCATCCAAAACGCCGTTGATTACAGAGCCCGCAGCCGAGGCTGGGCTTTGAGTCAGCTTTGCCTTCAATCACCCCTCATTTCCTAGGACTCTTTTAGTAGGTAATTTCCTTTTTCCAGTGACTATTTCTAAAAACCAACATCACAAATTGAGGAAAAACTGACCTAATGTCATAGTTTATGGTTTGGCAACTTTCTATAGCTCAAGAAAGAACAACAAAAAGTTTACCAGCTTACATGAGGTCTTCTAGAAGGAATGAAAAACAAAACAGTTTTCTTTGTTATACTATGTAAACCTCGTAACAAAAGCTATCAAATATTTAATAATTAGTGTTCCAACATTCCAGGAAGATAATATACACAATAATCCTAACAGAAGTAATAGTAGCAGTAATAAGACAGGAAAAGAGTCTCAGTGAGAACCAGTTCATCCAAGATCATTACATAAATTTCCTTGAGGGTTAGATTTTCCTTTATTGCTTAAATTTAACACTCCACTGTTAAAATATTGCTTACCTATTCCTTGGTAATGTCCGAGGCTTGTGTTCTACTCCTCCAGTGCCTACGTACTTGTTCTGACCACCCTGAAAGCCATAATTCCTGCTCTCCCCAACAAACAGAGATTCTAGTACCTCCTGGCTAGAGCCTTCATCACTTGGGAAGCTTCCATCACTGTTAAAATAAAAACAAATATTAGCCACCCTTCTTGAGAAAATTTAAATTTGTTCCCAAAGGAAGTAACTTAAAAACTAAAAATTTTAAAAGAAGCCTGTAGCTTTTTCTAATTCATATTAGAAAGGCTTCAGAAATCGTCTTAAACTGTGAAAAAAGGTTGGGCGAGGTGGCTCATGCCTGTAATCCTAGCACGCCGGGAGGATGATGCGGGCAGATTGCTTGAGCTCAAGAGGTGGAGACGAGCCTGAGCAAGAGGGAGACACCATCTCCAGGCATTGTGGTGGGTACCTATAGTCTCAGCTACTTGGGAGGCTGAGGCAAGATAATCACTTGAGCCCAGGAGTTTGAGGTTGCTGTGACCTATGATGTCATGGCACTCTACAAGGGTGACAAAGTAAGACTCTGTCTCAAAAAAAAAAAAGTGAAAATGCGTCACATAAATAAATTGTATGCAAATTATATAGAGACATATGATATTTAATTAACTAATTTTTTTTGGGGGGGTTGCAATTTGGTTGGGGCTGGGTTCGAACCCGCCGACCTCAGTATATAGATAGGGCTGGCACCCTACTCACTGAGCCACAGGCACCGCCCATGATATTTAATTTAGCAGAACCAACTGATGGTTTTAGTCTCTAGCAACAGTATAGCAAACAAACTTAATCGGAATATAATTAAATTACCAGCACATTTAACTTGGCAACTAGAATGACTATTACCTAGAGGAAAATATAACACAGAAAGTTTAATTCTTGAAGACTATTGCCAAATTAGAGCAGCTTCTAAAAAGAGAAGAATTGGTTTTTAGTCTTCTTCCTACTTCCTACTTCTTCCTACTCCCTTCCCCTTTTTCCCCTATTTCTTAAGAACTTTTACTCTAAATATCAAATGTTTTTCTTCTAAATGAACATTATGATGGGCCTACCCTTCTGTGGTATTAACCTACTAATACAGCTGGTATTAACCAGCTGTATTAACCTACTATTTTGCTATAAATTCAATAATCAAGAAAAATGCATTTTTGGCCCTCTAGTGGTATCAGATGGATGTTAATTTTTTTAAATGCTAAAAAAGATAAAACATTCCTGTCAGTTATTCTTCCTCCAAAAAAAAAAAGAAAATCAAGGGTTATTTTAAAATCACATAGCATTAAAGTAATCAAATGAATATTTTTAAGCAATGACAAACCTTGCAAAGGTCAGTCCTATTCCATTATCTGCAAATCTGAAAGAGAAAAGAGAATGAGGGAATATTTTAATTTATCACATCTTGTAAGAGGAGGTAATTCTCTCAATATTTAATCATCATGAATTCCAAGAAATCCCAATATTCACTCTCTCCAAAGCCACACACAAGTTTCCCTTCGCAGTAACTAAGAGCACAGAATCTACAGTGAGGGTTCCTGGGTCAAATCTTGGCTTTGCCGAATGTTTGCCATATCACTTTGGGCAGGTTACTCAACTCCTCTCTGCCTCAATTTTCCCATCAACAGGAGAAAATAATACTATAATCTTCTTCATAGAATTCTTGAGAGTATTGAAAATGCTAAATCATTTCAGGTGTTTGGAACAGTGCCTTAGCACATAACAAACAAGTGATAAGTAGTCAGCTAGAATTATTATTTTTATAATTTAAAAAAATGGATCACGGTATTCTTTTCAAAACCTTTCAGCATGACACCCAAGCCATTTCTACAGATTCAATAATATCAGTCTTTCTGGATGATATAAGTCAGAGATGATGGTGAAATGTCAAGAAGCTAAAGTCTGTGCCAGGGGGGTTTAAAAAAACACTTTTTCCTTAAACTAGTGACACTAAATCTTAGCTCAACATATATCAGACCCCTCCTAAAGTTATACAAATGGATAAAAAGAAGTGAGATACTTCCTGCCTCAAGTCATGTTAACATGTAAGTCAAGAGACTTATTAAGGTGGAATTATACAGCTTCTGTTTTGAATGGCAATGAAAGAGCAATCAGAAAACTTTATAAAGAGTTTCCAAGAGGAAGGAAAAAAGCCCAGGTAGTTTGAAAATCTTTATTTAGCTCTCTGACATAGACCATGCTTGTTGTATAAAGTTAAATTCCCAGTTTCTGTTCAATCTCATCAGAAGCTCTCATGTCACCAGACAGGTTCAGTTCCAATAAAAGCACCCAAATGAGACAATTCCAAACATTTGCAGGCTGTTAACTCTAGCATACTTCCTCGGAGTGTGTCCCATCTGTTAGTAATAATAATAATATGATTCCTGGAACCACCACTGAACTTTCATTCTACTGGCTTAAAAAAAAAATCCTTAAAAATAAACACATCAGTGTCTTTATATAATAACTTTGTGGAGAATACCCACGCTGAATTCTGAACGATAATGTCTCCTCCTCTGACCCAAGCTCCATGATCATTATTTTTAAAAGCAATGAGCCTGTCAATTAGAGCAGCAACACGGGGCTTTTCAGGGTCTGCATCCTGATGAGGCCGAAACCTGGGGTTTAAAAAAAAGAAGTTTTTTTTAAATAAAAAAGCAATAAAAATTTACTATGTATAAGTTTAAGAGCTAAGAAACAAAATTTAAATTTGACCAAAACAAACAAAAAAATTATAAGATCTATAGTTCAAATATTTTTAATTACATTTATTTACACTGATTTACACACGAGTTTCCAGAGAACTGCTATCACAGTTCATTTCTTAAACCAAATTATAGAATGGACATGGCAGAACATAAGAGTGAAAACCATTTCCAAACAACAAAAAAAAAACTCAGACCAATCTTGCATGTCTTCAAAAATCCTCAAGCTAGATATTATTAACATAAACGTACTCAATAAATTAATCATGTGTTTGAAAATACATACATGCGAACTCAAGTATAATTGGAGTTCTGTGCTAGTTAAATGTTTTAGATATACACAAAACTGGGTTCAATATCTTAAAAATGCCCAAACTTAAAATAGACTGTATTTAATTAACTCAAGTAAATTTTACTTTTTCTTTCTCTTCTCTCTAAAACACTTATAAGGACCTTAAAGAAAAAGTCAAAAAATTGGCATCAAAAACTATCCACTATAAGAACTCAACCCTATTAAGGCCATCTATTAAAAAAAAAAGGGCTAGGAAAGAAAAGATACAAACTGCACAGCATTTCTCCTACTATAGCTATAGGTACACAGTAGGTGCTCACTCAATGTACATGATGGCAGAAACAGCTATGCACAAAGAACAGCAGGGCAAATGTCCTTCGGTGTGAGTGAACTTAGCACAGTCAGCAACAACAGGCAAGTTGACCAGAGCAAGGCAGAGAGCAGGGAGGGATGGAGGGGTGGAGAGTGCAGGTAAAGATGTAGGTCTTCACTGGAAATGCGGTGGAAAGCAGACAGACGCATGAAATCGAGGAAGTCATGGGATCACATTTTTTTTTCTTTTAACAAATCACTGGCTGCTATTTGGAGAAAAGATGCTAGAGAATGGACTAACAGGAGGTTCTCTGTACAGTACAGTAGAGGGGTACACGGGGGCAGCAGCTGCTAAGATCGTATGACCCGAGTCACCTTATGCTTACCAGCTCTGACCTAAGGTACAAAGCCTGACTCTGAGCCAACTCTACTCTTCTGGCATTGTAGCCACTGCCAGGTAGCTTTGTAGCCCGTGCATAACATCAAGCAGATGAAAGAGCTCAGGGAAGGAAACTACACAATGTTCTAAAGGAAAGCCAAAAACAAAATAAAGAAGAAGAAAGGGAAGAGGAAGGAAGGGGAGGGGAGAGGAGGGAAGGGAAGAGAGCAGGGTTTTAAATTCATGGGCTACTTTATTACTCACATATATTAGTTGTATCACCTATGTTAGTTTTTATCATTTTTACTAATGTCTGGATTACATGAATATGCGCATACTCTACAGACGAGCTTATACAAAATTAAATGTATAAATAAGCTGCCAAATATCTTGTTACTTTTCCTCTATAATCAGTTCTTTTCAATAACAACTTCTAAATGGAGTCCAGTTTCTTATCACTATATGCATTTGTAGACTGTTAGAAAAATAAATAATGGAGCGCAAAGGAAAGTTACCATTTTCTTTTTTTATTCTCTTTCCTCCCTTCACCCCCGATTATTATTTTTCTCATATCACATACACGTGTCTGGTAAAAGACTTCTTAAGCCACCATGGGTAAACTGTTTTATTAAATCTGATTAAATATCAATGGACTCAAGTAAATATATTTACTCCTTCATTCATATACACACACTTACATATACACACACACATGTACACGTATAAAAATAATTTTTTAAATCAGGGAAGAGAGCTAGCTGTTTATGTTTAAGAACTTTTCTGGCAGTATTAAGCAAAGGACCCATTATTAGTTGTGCCAATTATAATAAACTCTTTAAAACTAAAAAAGCAGCAGTGATATTTTAGCACAGATTTTCCCTTTGCCAGCTAATATTCTCTTCTTGATTCATAATCTGTCGCCTACATACTCCCTTTCTTAAGTTTATCTCCTCTGTTTTTCCATTTCATATCTTGGTCAGCCATTAGGTATCCAGTATCTTGTGTTTTATTTAAATAATGCTTATAGTTTCTGGCTTTTCAAATGCTGTCTGATCACTGCTTTAAATATTTCAGGCTCAACTTGACCTTTGAGGAACCCTGATGAGTAATTTTTATCAACTTCACTTTTCCCAGATTCTTTCTGACCTCATTCAGGCCATACTAATGTGTCACAATGATCCTGCCTTACACTTAAGTCAGAGTTACCACCCTACAGTGTGGTTCCTACTTTATTTCCTTATGAACAGTTGGGGCTGGGATTCTTAAGTGTCTATCAACAAAAACTATTAAATCTAGCACCAGGTGCTGAGTGCAGTGGCTCACGCCTGTGATCCTAGCAGTCTGAGAGGCTGCCTAAGCTCAGGAGTTGGAGACCAGCCTGAGCAAAAGCGAGACACCATCTCTAAAACTAGCCAGGCATGCGGTGGGCACCTGTAGTCCCACTACTTGGGACGGTGAGGCAGGAAGATTGCATGAGTGCAGGAGTTTGAGGTTACTGTGAGCTATGAACCCATGGCACTCTCCCTAGTGTGACAAAGTGAGACTCTGTCTCAAATAAATAAATATATACATACACACACATACATAAATCTAATACCCTTATAACTCCATACACTGGCCAATCAACTTGAAAAAACAAAAAAAACCAGTATGTACAATTTCTACCAAATGTGACTTTTAGTTGACATCTTTTCCAGAAAATTTTATTTTCATCTGAGACCTTTTATTTGCTTTGGGTCACACATTAGCATATGTAGAAATGTGCTGCAATGCTGATCCATATAGCAACCACATTTTGTGGCTCTGAAAGAGTAACACCATCCTGGCTGTGATAGGAATCGGAGGCTACAAACGACTGAACCAGAACCAGCCTGCTCATCACATTCGGGATCTTTCCTTTTGAAATAAATTCAATGCATCGTTCCATTCTGACCACCACGAATTCTATCTGATTTGGTTTTCAGGGATCAGACTAAACACCTTAGTTGAACTTTTTTTTCAATGAATCCTACTCCCTGCCAAATTTGAAACCTTTTTCAACATCTCTCTACTTTTTCCTTTCTCGTTCTGCATTTCTAACAGCAATGTATAGTCAAAAGAATGAAAAATATCAACTTCTTTGGCTTTTCAGGAAGAAAAAAGCACAGCCATAGAAACTGAAACCACAGAATAAATGTTTTATCCAAAACCCTTCTACAAACTTTTAACACTTCATCTTAAATGTGTTACCAGGAAAAAGAACACAATACGGTTTTGCTTTGGCAAAAGATGGCTTGGATGTGAGCCAGTTCTACCTTGCACTGTTATCTAAGCAGAGGTATTCCCTTGGGTCAGCGGCACTTGAGTTGGTCGTTTTGACTCCTTTATCGATGAACAAACCAGCCTGAAAAATACAGTAACAGACTTGAATGAACAAGAATCCCAAGTGACATCTACATCCATAATGATTCATAAGAATAAGTTTCAACTTATCACTTTTACCAAAAAAGTGGAGAGTGGAGGAAGAAATCACAAAGGTCATTTTACTCATTCAGTCATTCAACAAACACTTACTTAGCACCTACACTGCGGCAGGCTCCCAGTATTACACATTAAGAAGAAAAATACGATCCTTGCTGTTACTAGCCCAAAAACTAGCAGGAAGACATGGAATTTAAAAATTACTAACCAATTTGATAAACATATGATAAAGGAAGTAGATAATGTGTGGGCAGAGAAAAAAGGCACTCCAATGAGGCCTTTTTGTGGGGGAAATAAGATTCCGTGAATGTTTCCTGAAAGAAGTGACCTCCGAAATTGTAACTGTCAGTTTGGAGAGGAATCACCCGAACACAGAATAGGTTGGAAAGGGTGGGTAGTAGCAGCTGACGGCCCAGAGAAAAGTACTCAAGGGAATAGTTGGTACAGAAGTATGGAGACAAGAGTGAGCGTGCAACATCCAAGAAAAGACATCCTGGGGGCCTTCGGAAGCACGTATAGTGGGAGGAGAGGTAAGGAAGAAGGCTGAGGTGGAGGAAATGTGGGATCCTACGGAGAGAATACGCTCTACAGACACCAGGAGTTTAACCAACTGCACTTTAAGAAGAAAAATGATGTTAGCTACAAGATGGGTAAGGGAATGAAAGGAAACAGCGACAAAAAGAGAGAGAGAGAGAGAGAGAGAGAGAGAGAGAGAAGACATGTAGAAGGAGATGATTTCAGTAATCCAGAAGAGAAAGATGACCTAGCACTAACAGAAGAAAAGAGGATGAGAGTTCTCTACCAGGTAGAACTGATATCACTTAGTAATTGATAAAATGTCTAGAGCTGAGGGAAAGAGCAATAAAAACATGTAATTTCCAGTTTGGGCAACTAAGTGACTAGGGATTTCATTCATTGAAACAGTAAGACAGGATCGGGTCAGGGCCTAAAAGTAAGGATTTTAGTTTTGAATTTGTTTTATGTATGTGTCCATGAGACATTCAAAGGGTACTCAGTAGAAAGTTGGGTAAATGCGACCAATCCAGATTAGAGATAAAGGCAGGAATTGAAGCCACAGCAGTGGGGTGGGTGTGGGTGTGAATATGAGTGATCCCCAGATGGCAGGTTTATTATTGAAAACACCAACAGTTCAATTTCCTCTGGCTATATATAGTATATCCTGGATAATCATCCCCAAATTCAACAAATTAAAATCTAATCATTCACTTATATTCGATTGCTAAATGTCATCACGATATATGACATCATAAATTAAAATGAGGTGCTTTTTATACCACTTATAATTTAAAAAATTGGAGGATTTCTACTTTGAAATACTACTTTTAATAATCATTTCCCTTAGGCCAGGAGCAGTACCTCATGCCTGTCATCCTAGCACCCTAGGTGGATAGATTGCCTGAGCTCACAAGACCAACCTGAGCCAGAGTGAGATCTCGTCTCTAAAAATAGCCAGGTGTTATAGCAGGCACCTATAGTCCCAGCTCTTAGAAGGCTCAGGCAAGAGAATTGCTTGAGCCCAAGAGTTTGAGGTTGCTGTGAGCTATGATGCTACGGCACTCTACCAAGGGTGACAAAGTGAGACTTTGTCTCCAAAAAATAAACAAATTACTGCCCTTAATCAACTATTCAGCTCATATAAATTATAATTCTGTATAAAGTTCTTTTCCTCAAGTCTTTGTCAATTGAGTCTAAGCTCTTTAAATTATAACATACTCAGGTATTTAAAGGATCTTCTGCGCATCACAATTGGAAAGTATAGATTTAACTTTAACTTGGTTTTGGTCACCTCAGGAAAAGGGATCTGGACATTACATATAAAAAATGAAAATATTAAAGTGCCCTGAGAACACAAATGAACCAAATATATTTATCACCGGGAGTGGAGGGTGAGTGCCACATATCACGGAAACTGGAGCTCCTAAACAGCTGTTAGGTGACTTAATCTGGATCATCTTAAATTAGTTCAAACATTTTTAAGCAATACCTCACTATTTATATACTTAGTACTAAATGCTTCATAGAACACTTTGAATGAAGAGTAGAGAAGAATTATACTTATTCACCCCCAGAAGCATATTATCTAACGTGTGCATCCCTAGAAACAAGCAATGACATTAAAGATTAGAAAGAGGTAGGAGAGAGGGAGGGAAGGATGGAAAGAAAGAGAGGACAGGGGCACATGGGTCAAGTTCATCATGTAACTATTCAGATAACACGTGCCTGGGTGTGCTGCACATGGGTCAAGTCCACTATGTAAATTACTCAGATAACACGTGCATGGGTGTGCTGCACATACATGTGTCTGTCTCAATGGATGCTGCATATACACATGCTGAACACAGAAGGGATAGATGTCTGCTTTTATTAATCATAAATTACTCTTTCTGATGGCAAATTCTACCCAAACTGACATTTCTCAGCTGTAATCTGCTATGGTTTGAACGTATCCCTCACATGGAAATTTAATCCCCAATGTAAAAGTATTGGGAGGTGGGACCTAACAGGAGGGAGGTGTTGAGGTCCTCGGGGCACCATCCTCAGGGTGGGTTAGCGCCAATTATAAAAGGGCTGAGGCTTCCAGTTTAATCTCTTGCTTCCTGTCTTTGTCCTTCCTCCACCAGAGGACAGAGCAACAAGGCCCGAGCCAGACACCACGGCCCCTCAGTTTTGGACTTCCCAGCCTCTAGAACTCTGAAACAAATAAGTTTCTGTTCATTACCAATTACTTAGTCTGTGGTATTCTGTTATAGCAGCACAAAATGGACTAAGATATAAAGGGAGGTTGATCCTTTACCTTGTATATCATAGGCACTGATAGTTAAAATTAAAGAACCTACCTTAAAATTAGAATGGACTCTGTTGTTATAAAATATACCCAATGGAGTGAGTTCTGGTTTTGCTAACAGCTGCAATCCACTGGATTCCCCTGTAGGTTCCTTGTGGAATAAATACCATATACCTGCATCCTATCAATGAAAGAGCAAAATCATTAAAAGCCTTATTTTATAAAGCCACTCTAAGAAACACCCTTCAAATTTTTCATTGTTTCAGGTTCAGAATTGACTATAAAAAGTGTGCATAGTTCACGATGGATAGCTTTTAAAAAATCTTTAAAAAGTAGTGCAGACATCTAGCACCCCCAAGTCAGTTTTTTTTTTAATATAGTTTTGCTTATAGGAGATTAGACAAAAGACAGAAATCATTGGCTAAAACCAAAACTTACATTCAAAACAACTTTCCCATCATTATCTACTTTAAAAAGTTATACAGAATTAGAACCAATCAGCTTTCTTATGTGATCAGGACAGTACAGCCATTAAGCAATATGGTTTTCTTCTGTTTATTCCAAACCTGATCAATGGATGAGCCATGCCCATTAAACAACTGTCCACCAACACACAGAGCTCACTGACTTCTTTCAAACCACTCAGTGCCTTTCCTGTCCCGAGGCAAATTTTTGCCAAAGAAAAAATAAAAAAATAAAAAGCCACCACATGTATGAATCAGGATGCTGTCTTCGTCTGGACGCTGTCTGCTCATTCTCAGTATTACTGACCCAAACAGGAACAGGACGGTTTAAAATCTTTTGACACTCAAAATGAGACATGAAAATGGAAATAAAGGTTCTTGATTCTAATGGCAATTTTTAATTTTATACTTGAATTAAAACTCAGCCCCATGTGAAAGACAATTTCACATGATAGAACTTTGACTAAGAGGTTGTTAAAGCTTAAGGAGTATAAAAGTATTACTTCAAACTCGGCGTTCATTTAGTCAGGGCCCATTCTGGGCCCCGGTGTACATTAAGACTAGTCTTGAACATTCACAGCCTAATAGGAACACAGAGATAAATGCAAGATGTATCTTATTTAATAATTAAATTATTATCTTATTAATTTAAGATAATTATATTCATTATCTTATTAATTTAAGATAATTTATTAATAAGATAAATAATAATAGATAGACAATAAATTATCTTATTAATAATTCCACTAATGTAGTACTTATTTAATAACAAAGTATTGGGAGTATAAAGGAAAAATGAATTGTGGAAACCTTGTATATCTACCCAACAAAATGAATGCAATATTAAACCTATTTCAATGATAAAAGTTTATAGATAAACTTAGTAAAACAAACTACTCTGAAATATGCTTGTCGCTCAACTTTGGGGTACAAGAGATAACTCAATGGAAGGAGTTAGATAGTCAGCAAGAAGACTTGTTACCATAACCTGTGAGCTGAAGTAGAGCAGGCCCTCCTCGCCTGCAGCAGAGTTTGGGGAATGGGGTCAGGGACGGTGCCAGGGTAGCAGCTGCTTCCTGTTAAACATTGTGGTGTCCAAACAGGTAAAAGGAGCTTTGTGAGAGGCAGTGGCAAGGTACAATGAAAAAACAGTTTGATTTACTTGGGGAGGAAAGCCCTGCCAAAATTCCCTGTGCTGGAACAGTTTTTCTAGAGAGAAAAGAAACAGCTCACAAAATGAAAAGGAAGAACACGCATGAAGTGTTTTCTTCTTTTCTCACACAGAAGCAGTAAAGGTATCTAGCAGCCTCACCCTACATTTTTCAGACTCTTTGCAATTTGCTTTAATCTTCAACCCCTGACTTCTGAAAAGACCAGAAAGGAATCTTTGCCCTGCCTGTTAAATTGTAATGTAATACAGATCAGATGATGATAAGGGATAAGGCTGTTTATCAACCTTTTGGTCATCTTTACTCAAGAGCTCACTTTCCAATTAGAAAGTCTCAGCACAAAACCCCACACCGGCTCAATATAAATTTTATGAAAAATGAATAAATGAAAACCTGAAATGATCAAATGCCCAGGTCTCGGCCCTGTCTAATAAGACCTTCAACTGTCAGGGACCCTCAGGTTATGTTTTTAAGGAAAACCACAGATATGAATTGAATCAACACCCAGTGATGCCTGGATTCCTGTTATCTCAAATAAATGCTCCCTTCAATTAATCTTTTACTTCATCTTAGGAAACAATGCTAGGAATTTCTTTTCTTTTTAAAATTATAAATGCCGTACTGTACACATATAAATATTATTTGTACAGTTTCCAGCACAGTTACAATCTTAATAGTATAATGTCTTAAAAGATTCATTTAAATTATAAATTAGTGTTAAGTCGCACTCAATTATAAATGTAAATTTCTCCAGGCTTTTTCGGGGGACATCTCTACCATCCAAAAAAAAAAAAAGAAAGTTTATTTATTCTCTTAAAAATTATTCTTGTATGTGTCTTAAAAAAATCATGGCATGTAATTGACTTTAGCTGCTTTTACAAAGGAGATAAAACTCCCAAGTGTCTATCAACTTTTGCATTTAACAAAAGGATGTGGCCCTTGACCAAAGTGACAACTGTCACAGTATGCTACCAATAATCCACTCTCAGAAAGAAAAGCTGAACCTTTCTTGTTCATCAATACTAGAAACAAATAATCAGTTATTTGGCCGCACGTGATTTAAGCATGAGAAGCCAGAAAGATCAAACATCGTACACCACAAATGCACTTGGGAGATGACATTCCCGAGAGATCGGCCGACATCTTTTCCTCCTTTTGGCACCTGTCTCATTATACTTAGAGACACTAAGTGGCACAAAGGATTCAGAGGAAAAAGAATAACAAACTCAACCATATCCTGCTTTCAGCTAAACGAGTAGTAGCAGAAAACAGCGTTCTGCGTGGGATACACTGGCACCTATGCCACTACATCCACGTCGACCACAGGTTTTATAAACTAGAATAACCCCCCAAAATCTGAAAATACTTTGATATTTACCTGTGAGCCTGCAGCTGCATTATTAATCAGATGATTGTTGGGATGTGCAATCCAGAAAGTTGAAACAGCCCTGCAAGGCATTTTTGAAAGTGATTTATAAAAATATTCCTCCTGGAAAATCCCACCCACTAAAAACTTCTCCCAGAACATCTTCCCCAAAAGTCAAAGGTCATAACCATCAGACCCGAGCTTCTGTCTCTGCCAGTTACTCACATACAGTCAGTGGCAGGCACAGGGATGTAATTCCCAAACACTTTATCCCGAATGGTGGTGCACATGGAGTTGTTTCTATCAGTGGGCAGGAGAGTGCCAGGCTTGGTGAGGAGTCCCAGATTGTGAAACAAAGTATTTCTCTGTTCAACACCATCTTCCAAAAAGAAACAATGGCCTAGTGTGTCAAATCCAATAGTGTCTTTTATCTGTAGAAATACAAGTGTATAATGTCATCGGTAACAAGATGGATTGTGATTTAAGTAACAAGAGCCATTCACTGTAGCATGTCCCATGCCAATGCAAAAAGAAGTTTTTAATCTTAGCCGAATGGGCAATATGTCAGGTTTTATTTCTCTCTGAAGAGGATAATTTGCTTGGATCTCACAGGGGAACAAATACAATGAAATGAAATTTAAAAAGAGGATAATTGGAATGTTAAAAAATTAGGCCTCGTTCACACAGAAAAATCACAGAATTCTTAGTGACAACCAAACAGAGCATGTGACTAAATAGCTTACTTATATCAAATGGAGAAGTGGTGAGATGAAGGATAGCTAACAGTTTGATGAATATGCCAACACAACGTAATGCCACTTACCAGCAGGCCATCTGTCCCATGAACAGTGATGCACCTTGAGAAGCTGTGATGGATGGACAGGCCATCCACAGACGTGGGGTATCTGTACCCTCCCTTCTGATCCACGTCGCCACACAGGTGAAAGTGAACAGGATAGCGCCCCAGCTGCTGCTGCCCCATGTGCTTCATCTCCACATAAGAAAGATGAACTGAAGTAAAATTCTTCTTTATCTGCAAGACAAGGAACTAAAATCAAACTGATACTTTTCAGAACAAGAAAGTGGTTTTATATATATATATAGTTTTAATAGGAAACATCTGAAGGAAAATACATATCAAAACATTTATTTGCTTTTGCAACCTGTTTTTCTGGATTCCCAATTAATAATTTAACAAATACTTCTTTATATAACAAGCAAATGCTTCAAGGCCAGATCTGGTGGCTCATGCCTATAATCCTCGCAAGCTGGGAGGCTGAGGTGGGAGAGTGGCTTGAAGTCAGAAATGCAAGATCAGCCTGAGCAAGAACAAGGCTGTCTCTACTAAAAATAGAAAAATTAGCTAATGATGGCGTGGTGTACTGAGTCCAAGAGTTTGAGGTTGCAGTGAGCTCTAATCACACCACTACACTCTAGCTGGGTGACAGAGCAACACTCTGCCTCAAAAAAAAAAAAAAAATGCTTGCATGGGGGTCCAACCTCTTAGTTTTTCTGCATCATATTGGAAGAACAAGAATTGTCTTGGGCCACACATTAAATACACAAACAGCAACAAAAGGTGATAAGCAAAAAAAAAAAAAAAAAAAAAAAAAGGTCTATACATAATTTGCGTGATGTCTGTCACCACAGATAAGCAAGAGTCCAGGTTGGAGCCCTCAGCAAGTCATTCAAAATAGCTTCTAGGGGGCGACGCCTGTGGCTTAGCGGGTAGAGAGCGGGCCCCATAAACTTGAGGGTGGCGGGTTCAAACCCGGCCCTGGGAAAACTGCAACCAAAAAAATAGCCAGGTGCTGTGGCAGGCGCCTGTAGTCCCAGCTACTTGGGAGGCTGAGGCAAGACAATCACCTAAGCTCAGGAGTTGGAGGTTGCTGTGAGCTGTGACAACACAGCACTCTCCCGAGGTGATAAAGTGAGACTCTGTCTCAAAAAAAAAAAAAAAAAAAAAAAATCTCTCATTAAGAATTAAAAGCAAATATAACTGGAAAAACTTCAAAAATTATCTCTGCATACTTGTTTTGATTTGTTCCAATATTTTGGAGTCAGGTGCAGTGGCTCACACCTGTAATCCCAGTACTTTGGGAGGTCAAGGTGGGAAGACTGAGGCCAGGAGTTCAAGACCAGCCTGGGCAACATTGCAAGATCCTCTCTCTTTAACAAAAAATAAAAAAATAAAAAAATTAGCCAAGCGCAGTAGTAAAACCCTGTAGTTTTACTGCTAAAGTACAGTGGTGTAATCACAGGTCACTGCAACTTCGAACTCCTGGGCTCAGCGAGGAAGAGGCTAAGGCAGAATGGTTGCTTGAGTCCAGGAATTTGAGGTTATAGTGAGCTATGATCACACTACTGCACTTCAGTTTGAGCAAGAGTGAGATCCTGTCTCAAAAACATTTTTTTTCTTCGGTCATTCTCAGTGTCATCTTGTTATTTTATTCGTAAAACCTCCAACACAGTTTGACATTTATTTCTAAATCCTCCCCAGTGTTTTAGTTAGCAAATAATATTGTTTTCTTCAGTTATTTTTTTTAAAATTACTCTGTGATCCGAAGTTTGGGCACTCTCAATATTTTTAAATACTGGATTTTTAATCATATTACTAAAAACAAAGGAATAATTCTAAACAACATTTCAGAAATCATTGCAACAGAAATGTTCACAACCATGCAGCCAACTCAATGCACAAAAAATGATTTTAAAATATATGTAGCCTTTCTTCCCAGAAATACTAGGCAATTAAAAATAGTAGGTGCTCAATACTTTTACAAAATATAAACTAAATAATATTTTTACAGAAACATATTTTATGTGTACATGCTACTATTTACTCTTAGTAATATGTTTTTCAAAGACTCAATGATTCTTTCAGAAATTGCATGCATGGGTTACCAAGATCCTTTGATCTTTTCTCTGTGCAATTTGCTCTCCCCACCATATTGATTTAACTCTTTATGGAACAACTCTTAACTGGTTTGACTACAAGTCCAAGTCAACCAAATGAAGATAAAACTTTCTCTTTTAATTATCTAAAACCTCCTCATTATTATTAGAGAGTAATAAAATAGTAAAACATGATTTTTTTTAATATCTATATTTATTTCATTCTAAAACTTGAACTTTTTTTTGAGACAGAGTCTTACTTTGTCACCTTCAGTAGAGTGCTATGGGGTCCTAGCTCACAGTAACCTCAAACTCTTGGGCGCCAGTGATCCTTTTGCCTCAGCCTCCTGGGTAGCTGAGACTATAGGCGCCTGCCACAGTGCTCAGCTATTTTTAGAGATGGCGTCTCACTCTGGCTCAGGCTGGTCTCCTGAGCTCAAGCAATCCACCCACCTCGGCCTTCCACTGCTTGGATTATAGGTGTAAACCACCATGCCCAGTCCTTAAAAGTCGTTTTAAACATGTATTTAGCAACCAGGATTTCAAAGAAAAAATATCAAATCTTTCTGCCTACCATAACATGTCCCCCAAAGGTATCATAATCAAAAAACTGGCACTGATTTTCTGCATAGCAGGAGTCCTCCATCTCTCCTTGGATGACAACATTCCTGGTGAGAAGTCCAACCTCAGCTCTCATGTCTATACCATCTACGATCTCACCCATGTGCAGGAACTGAGGGGTTTCTGGTGAAAGTGGGCAAAGAAAAAAGAATTTTAGAACAAAGAAAATAAGAAACTTACGTCAAAAATATATTCCTCTTATCAGTAACTTTTTGTCTGCTTCCATTTTCTAAATCTCAAAACCACAGAATCCCAGGAATTTTAAAGATTATCTAGCCCATTCTTCCACCAAACCTATGAACCCTCACTACCAACCGTTCTGCCAATTCTTGAACTGGTGCATTCCCAGATGGCTTGCTCCTCCATGAAGTAGCTGAATCTTCCCTTGAACAGCACTACTAACCTGGAATCTGCCTAACGACCCAGAGTCTTTTTCTCTAGCTCCTATCCATAGGATTGTGGCTTATTCACCTGAGTACATATGAAGACCAAATGCATAGTGCGTCCCTAAAACAAATAGCTTTATAGGTGTTAATATCAGGGCGTCAGTGGTTTAGGCCTCTCATGCTTCTCCTTGAAAGCTAAAGTAATCAGCCTTTGGACATTAACAATACAGAAATTACTGTCTTTTCTTTCCCATTTCTTATTTTACTATTATTAAGCATTCCCTTAAAGTCCTTCTTTTACTGGAAGTTCAGAAGCACTTCAATAATGAGCTTGTATCTGATGCTCTCATTACATAAACTCAGGAAGGAAAAGTACACAGAAATCCTGGGAGGTGAGCTCTTGAACACTCATCACATAGGCTTGTTAACAAAACTGGTAATGTAAGATGGTATCAGAGTTTGGGAGGATTTTGTTGTTATTGTTCTTGTTTTGCTTATGCAGTATATTATCAAGAAGGAAAAGTATAACATTGACTGACCCATAGAGAAAGAGTGCCAAAGGGAGCCAAGCACTCTATTTTTAAAAAACAGAATTACTTTCCTTAAATTTTGAAAACTGTAAATTACCTATTATGCTAAATTACTAAAAAACTGAATGAATATTTATTGAATAGTTACTATAAACTCTTTTGTTTTATACCATAACTGTATAATCTTGAGGGCAGAAGGAAAGCAATATAATGAGTGAAATGAATTCCATAAATGCAGCAAGGTACAAGGGGGCTTTGCCTTAGTATCAGGCTCAAAATAAAAGTACCTGGTAAATGTCAGGCATTCTTTCTATATACAACTTACAATGAGTTTTTTTGTATCGTTTTCCTTAAAAAAAAAAAAAGTATTATTTAAGATTATCATAGAAATATAGTCTCTCATGAAAATATCTACTTAGTTCCATTTTAAACATTAGTGAGATTTATTTTTTGCTAAGCAAGCAGGCAGACACTAAAAAACCATGGGTTTTTTTTTTAAAGTAAGAAATACTTCTTGGCCCTTGCTAAAATGAGTAATTATCAATTATAACATATAGTTAACAAAAAAAGAAAGAGTCTATCAAAAAATGGATCTAATTGATAGTTGGGTTTACTATTATCTGACAGTAGAAAATTAATAAGAAAAAAGTTGAAAAAGACCGTGAAAAAAAATCAGTCCATCTAGTCCACATCTTTTTTTTTTTTTTTTTTTAAACAAAGAAACCAAAGCACTGATATGGCTGCTACGTATGATCATCAGTAAGAATACTGCTCACCAACCACTCTCATCTAACACCCTCTGGAATCTAGCGTTCAATGTGTTCCACTGGGACAACTTGCAACGTTAATGATGATGGGGGCAGGGCCTGTAGCTCAGTGAGTAGGGTGCCAGCCCCATATACCGAGGGTGCTGGGTTCAAACTGGCCTTGGCCAAACTGCAACAAAAAAATAGCTGGGCATTGTGGCAGGTGCCTGTAGTGCCAGCTACTCGGGAGGCAAGAGAATCACCTAAGCCCAGGAGTTGGAGGTTGCTGTGAGCTGTATGATGCCACGGCATTCTACCAAGGGCGATAAAGTGAGACTCTGTCTCTACCAAAAAAAAAAAAAAAAAAAAAAATATATATATATATGATGATGGTGGTGGCAGTGGTGATTGGGAAGAAAAAAGATTACAAGAATCAAATCCCAAGAAAAGAACGTATTTCCCAAGAAGCACTCGGAGCTGTGTGATACCTTTGACTTTGACCTGAAAGCGGCTACACTCGGGACACGGAAGTAGAGAGAACTCCTCTGCCTGGTACATAGAATAGTCTGTGCTCGCGACCACGATCTGGTCTCCAGGTTTCCAGCTACTAACATCGTCCATCAGATGAAGCTTCACTCCATCCACAACCTCTACTCGGAAACCTGAAAGAGAAACACCTAAACAAGAAACAAAACAAAAACAGATTGATTAACAGTAATTTTTTTCCTTCTAAATTCAATCCTCTCATTGATTTACAAGTCAAAAGTTAAGAAACTGCAATTCAACATACTTTTACTATTGATATATATGTATCAGTCACACTGCAGCTACAAATGATAATATGAAAATAAAAATCTCTGCCCTCCTAGAGAAGAGTGTCCCATACACGCCTAGCCACAACGGGACATAGATGTCACTTCAGTGAGCTGTTCTCTCACAATTTTGAAGAAAGCTCTCAATCGCCAGATCTCTTGCTATATTTAAACCTAGTGCTAATCTCTATTACTCTCCCCAAACCATCTTAATTTGTGAGAAAAACACATAGGTAGAAGTTGAACAGAACAAGTCTGTAAACATCGCTGCTTCAACTGGGTCCAAGCACAGCACAAAAGTGTACAGCCAATCTTAATATTAAGAATAAAAGTTGGTCTCAGAAAATTCCTCATTTCTGTGCCTTTGTTCATGTTTTATTCTTTACCTAGAATGTCTCTCCTTTCTTCTTCACCAACCAGGATACTGTCTACTTTTTATGAAGCTCAAGTGAATCTTAAAGACATCCCAAATGTCCTTGCTGGAAGCAAGCTCTGGGGCTCTGGTAATTCTCATGTTTTCTCCTGGGTAGAGTTCACGCCTTCCTAAAGGAGACTAGCTCACCTCCTCAGAAGCGGCATCAGGGCAGGCAGCAAAGTGGGTCCACTTATGCACGCTCCACCCTGTCTTGTGTGTAGTATAGTTTCATGGATAACTGCTGGATGGACGAGTGTGTTCAGGTTGCTCTGCTGTGTGGCCGAAGGTCACGTGACAGTGCTGTCTAACCCAGCTCCTTTCTTAAGCAATCT
Organism: Loris lydekkerianus; assembly: GCA_963574355.1. NCBI lineage: Eukaryota > Metazoa > Chordata > Mammalia > Primates > Lorisidae > Loris > Loris lydekkerianus. The sequence goes on from CAUYPK010131835.1 coordinate 31,238, forward strand.
AAAAACTACTAATTACTGATCTCTCCTCATATCTCCTTTGAAACTCAATTAGACAGAAAACCTGATCCATCATGAAAGAAAACCTGATCCATCTTTTCCATAACTTATATTTTCTTTACATGCAATCCAGCATAGAAGCATTTCTTGCTTTTCTAACATCTGTAATATGATGTCTAAACCTGAAAGCTGATTGAATGGAGACACGCACAGAATAGATTAAAGCTACTCATAACATCTACGGAGGAGGAAAAACACCTTTCAAAGATATCTGTTTAATGACCATCTGTACTTCTCTACGATCCTTCTAACTAATGGCGTACTACTCTGGGGCCACTTGACGATGCCGGCTCTAAAGGACAATGATAGGCATGAAAGAACGCATTTACTTAAAAGAATCAAAAGGAGGGAAATTCACGCAAGGAACAAGGAATTGTATAGATAGTCTTACCATCTTGAACCCAACTCTTCAGATAAAACTTAACATGGGCCAGTCTTGATTCTGTTCTTTTAGGCTCTACTCTACACTGCTTTTCTGTTTATAAAGCACAAAAGAAAAGTACCTAAAAAAATCTAAAGTATTTTTTTATGTTTCTTCTATCCACACACTACAACTGATGATGAGATTTTATCCAAATAGTAATATTGATAGTACTACATAACTCTAACAATGACAGCTAACAGTCCTTCACATGCATAACCTTTTATTCAAACAACTATGAAAGACACAAACCACAGAAAACCGCTGTAAGTTGACCACACAAAGGATTGGAACAAGCTTATCAACATAAGGAGGTGGTCAACATAAAGAACTAGGTCTACTGTACTGATACGTAGGTGTTGCATACCTGGTCTATAAAATTTAGGTAACTTAAGGAGGTAATCAATGAAGGGAGGTGATCAACTATGGACGTTCTACTATATTCTGTTCATTAGAGATGAAGAAACAAAAGGTCATGGAATTAAACAGCTAAAAGTGGTAGAGTTCAGAATTGAATGCCAATCTAACTCAAGTCCAAATTCTTAACCTCTGTATTATCCCACTTTCCAAAGAATCAAACTCCTGTTTTGATTCTTAGTAAGCATAACAAACAAGTAGGATAAAACAAAGTAGGATAAAAACAAAGATAAAAACTTCATGGCAGCAACAATAATCATACCCCAAATATCAGATTTTTACCAAAAAATTAAAAATACTTCTCCAAAAAGAACAGTTAAGAAACATTCATTTGTTTCATAAAAATTTCAATAATGCTTTTTTAAAAAGATGACTACTATATCAATGTTTTGACTTGAAAGATGATTAGAATTTGTTTCTTTCTGTTTAAAAAAAAAAAAAAAAGCAGAAAGTTAGACGGGGAAGATTTATACTATTCAATAAATCCTCACTTTTTTCTGACTTTAAAAGAAAATCCTTCCACTGGCTGCCTACCCCACAGGGCCAGGATGTAGGGATGGGCGGTGGATGATTAAGAAAAAGAAAATGAAAATCCTGCCTGAAATTATCTCTGCTTAGCACTTACTGAATTGGAAGCACGAAAGGAAGTAAGTTCATCTTCCCTGCTTCCTGGAGAGAATCTCTCGCTCTTCCAGAAAGCAAGAGTCACTGAGAACACGGGACATCAACTGTATCCTGTGACAGATAGCTAGAATGTACCCTCTTCCAGAAATGAGTAGTTATCAATAATGCAGGAATGAAAACAACACTTCCCACAAAGGAAATATTGCTCAAGGTCTGTCAGTAATTATCCTGTCTAGAATCTTCCTGGAGGCTTTGCCACTTATCCACACTTACAGGACCAAATTCTGGCTCAGAAATGCTTGTGTTACCCGCCTCTGTTTTAGTACACCCAAGGAAACAACAGTCCGTCACCTGGGAAGCAGAGAGTTGGGGATTGATTCCGACTTCCTCATCCCTAATAGATACCACCTCCTCACTGCAAACTCAAAAGGTTTCTTTGTAGACCAGAAAGATATATTCTAGCTTGGAGACTCCCCAACTCAACTTTGTTCGAAAAGATAAGTACAGTGAGGAAACTATTCCAACTGCTGCTTGTTGGGCGGCGCCTGTGGCTCAAAGGAGTAGGGCGCCGGCCCCATATGCCGGAGGTGGCGGGTTCAAACCCAGCCTCGGCCAAAAACTGCAAAAAAAAAAATCAACTGCTACTCATTGAGAAATCTAACCAGACAGTTATTGAACACAGTATTACTTCTTTAAAAAATCTGTCACAATACTTACCATGTCTTACAAGAATATAAACCATACTTGCCTACCTTCAATCCATTCGCTATAAGCTGTCACAGAGAACTTCTGCCCATCCGTGGTGTAAAATTCTCTTTGAGCAAGAGCCTTCCCACCACTACTGTGATTTTCGTAGTTTTTCACAGATTCATTGCAAGAAGTGCTTCCACCATCCATGACCCCAACCAAAGCCCACGCTTGCCTAGAAGGAAAAAGAGCACGTGCTTTTGATTGTTACAGTATTGACCCAAATCCCTGACGCCGATGTTATGACAGGGTGCTATTTGACTTCCACATTTGATTTTTACTGTGCTTTAATCCTTTTTCCACAAGGCTGCAGTTCCAAACTGACATAACCAATGTCCTAGAAGGAAATACACCTGGTTTTTAGATACATGTTTGCTCATGTTGGTAACAGGTGAAACACTGATGACTGTGACTTCGATTAATCACTGACTTCCTTCTTTAATACACACCCATCTTACATATCATTCTGGCCATAAATCCATGTATTAATATTTGCTATCGTTTAAATGATTATCACCTGCTTAAAGTAGCCTCTCTGCAATGGTCTCAAAAGTCTAACTCAAGGGTCCTCAAACTGCGGCCCACTGGCCACATGAGGCAGTGTGATTGTATTTGTTCCTGTTTTGTTTTTTTACTTCAAAATAAGATAAGTGCAATGTGCATAGGAATTTGTTCATAGTTTTTTTTTTAACTATAGTCCAGCCCTCCAACGGTCTGAGGGACAGTGAATTGGCCCCCTGTTTAAAGTTTGAGGGCGCCTGATCTAACTGCATAATAGAATGGGAATCTTGAGAAATATCAATGCTCAGACACAAGTGAAGGTAATCGTAATAGCTAAAGGTTGGGCCCCAGTATATGCACGGTTTTTAAAGTTCCCAGGTAATCTGAATGTACAGATGGACTTGGGAACCACTGCTCAAAGGTTTAGCAAACATGAGAATCACCTGGAGGGAGGGTGTGTTAAATGAGACTGATGGGCCCCACCCTCTGAGTGATGCTAATGCAGCTGGTCAGGGCACCAGAGGTTGAGAACCCCTAAATTAAAGACTAGAGGATCGAGTAGTAATTATCAACCTTTAATCACCTGAAGAGGTCTAGCCTTCTCTGCGATACAGTGATCTAAGATGGGCCACAGGCATCTGTGCAAGCAAGGCAGTGAACCACTAGGTTAGAGGTTTCTTTTTTGTTTTGTTGAGGAAGAGTCTCTGTCACCCTAGGGTAAAGTGCGGTGGCATCATAGTTCACAGCAACCTCAAACTCTTGGGCTCAAGCGATCCTCTTGCCTCAGTGTCCTGTGTAGCTGGGACTACACTTATTTGCCACAATGCCCGGCTATGTTTTTTAGTAGAGACATGGTCTCACTCCTGCTCCAGCTGGTCTCAAACTCCTGAGCTCAAGCAATCTACCCACCTCAGCCTCCCAGAGTGCTGGGATGACAGGTGTGAGCCACCATGCCAGGACCGAGTTAAAGGTTTCTTAACATTCTTATGTCAAAGCTGTACAATCACTATCCAACAGATTTAAACTTTACATTCTATGTGTCTATTTGTTGAAAGCAATGTATTTGAAAATGCCATTATTTCTGATACTAAATATCCAAGAGGCTTGCTCAAGCTTGTGGCCAAAAGCAATCAAAGAAAAAGGACAATTTTTACAAGGCCAGAAAATTGGCCTTAAGACTCTTAGTGCAAAACATAAAAAGAAAAATGTCGACTTCCTACTCTAGAAAAAACTGCCAAATGTAATCTCTGCCAGACAGATGGCTGGATATTCACAGATAAAAATTAACCAAAGCATGCCTACGCCCTTATAAATTCCACACCTGCCCTATGTGGATTAGCTACTCTTTGGATGACAATGTTTTGTGGCTCTATTTATATCCCTTCCTATACAGCAGAAAGAATCAAATTAAGAATGTCTCAATTTATTGTCTCCTATTTAAGAGGGAAAGAGAGGAAGGATATCAGAAGCTTCCTTTATTTACCAGAACAGTCTCAGCAATTAGAAAACAATGTTCTCCTTTATTGCGATTATCTCCCAAACACTCCTACTTCCCTCCTCCACTTGAGAAAAATTTCAGCTTATTAGAACATTATCTTCAAAGGCCTATGTGTTTATGTACATTGGAGATAATGTCGATGCAATGGAACTGTTGGCAAAAGATCACAACTCCCCTCTGTCAACTCGGGTAACACTGAAATGGAATTTAGAAGCAATATTTAAAGGGAAGAGAAACCAAAGAAAGTCAAAATATTCACAGCTTACGGGATCACACAAATCTAGAAACAATGATGGCATGAAGAAATAGAAGTTGTATTCCCTGGCATTACTGGATAATGAAACAAAGGTCTCTAAAAAGACGAACCCCCCCCCACTCGTAGGTCTATAAATTATAGAAATACACGTGCCTACATACAGAAATGGGTAAAGAAACATTTTAGAGTAGTTCTTTTTACAATAGATCTACCAGTAAATAAACTGTGGTACAGTCCTGCAATATAAAAAGCATCAGAAATGAACCAACAACTACACAGCGTGAATGAGTTTTAACAACGTAACATAGCGCAAAGAAGCCGGAAATAAGAAAGATGTACTGTCTGCTTCCGTTTATATGAAGTTCAAAAACAGGCAAACCTAAAGTTTAGTGGATCCCACAAGCTCAATTGTCTGATTACCTTTAGTGGGGAAGGGAGTGGTTAGGGAATAGTAGGGGTTGGGAAGGAGTTTCTGGGCCTCTACTTCTTGACCTGGGTGGTGTTTACAGAGGTATCATGTTGTGACAGATCACTAAAACTTTACATTCTTACTTTTAGTACTTTTTTGTATGTGTACTATATCCCTCCCCTGTGAGGTTTTGCACATGGAATTCCCTCCGTCTAGGAAGCCTTCCTGCCCCACTGTTGTCTACACAGCACATTTCTGAACTTCCTCTGTACTTCTTGCCTTTGGGACACCTACACTGATTCTCTAGGCCAATTAATTCAGGGCTTCTTTCTTTTCTACTCTGACTCTCCTTACACCCTGTAACTGCAGTGAAAGCTTCCCAGTATGATGATCTGTTTAGTTCCCTGTTTATCCACTGGATTAAATGAAAACTCTAAGACAGTGTCCTTTCGTCTAAGCAACTAAGGATACTAAACATGTAGCATCTCCTGCCTATTCCCTAGGTGAATAAAAAGCATCTCTAAAATTTAACGGACCCTTTTTCTTCATTAGTTTTTTGTCTTCTTCTAGAATTTCTCTTCTCTAGAATATCTGTATATAACATTCCATTCCGATAACCTACCATGGAAGGAAAAAAATAATTACTAGATCATTTCAGCAGTTGGGTTTTGAGGTCTCCTTTCTTCTTTCACTGCAGATATTCCTCAACTTTTTTAAGAACTCAGCAGAATTAAAGCTTCTGGTTTTTGGATTACCATATATACTCGAGTATAAGCCGAGTTTTTCCGGCACAAAATTTGTGCCGAAAAACCCGAACTTGGCACAAATTTTGTGCCAGAAAAAACTCGGCTTATACTCGAGTATATACGGTAAATGCTGAAGTAGCTACTTCCCCTGGCTTCAGAACTGCATTAGGAAATCGGGGTTAATTAGGACATGGCACAAGAACCTAAACAGTAGAAATGAATTCTACCATCCAGATGAATTTCGACCCTCTAACTTTTTCCTTCCTCACATATGCCAGGGTTCCACAGACCTGCACCATCAAATAAGCAGATTCAAATTAGCACACCAAGGACTCCAAAAACAGAAAGAAAAAGAAAATCCTGCATGCTCTACCCACCTTGGGCTTTTTAGGATAGACTTTATACTTTAGCATGAAATTCTGCCCTAACCTTTCAACTCGTAAGCTGCCTCTATTAGCCTCAGTTTCACATTATGTTCAGAAAGTAACAGAAAGGGGAAGTAGCCTCAGAGACAACGTGTTGTTAAACTGATGATCGTTTCTCTTCTGGACTTTTCACAAGCCTGACACAGCAGCTCACAAAGGTCTTCTCAAACTGAAGCCAGGAGAAGAGCTTTTCTATCCCAAGGTCTGTCTATCCCCCCGTCCCACATCGCAGAGCAGCCGCACCTGCCAACTGTCGTGTCCGTTCTGACACCTGAGTTTAGGCTGTGCTGCGTGGCAGTTCCCTTCCCCACCTCCACACTCCCCTCACACAGACACAGACTCCAACACTGAGCTGGGAAGGAAAGAACAAAGTCTGCCCACCTGTAGCCCAGCCCCTGGATCAGCTTACTTCCCAGCCGATCCTGGATCATCTGCATGGTTTCCTGTAAGAGGCTTTTGGCTGCTGAATCTCCGACAGCTATAGCAACAATCCGACCAGGATCCTGCACTCTTAGAAATTCCTGAAGCCGCCTGCTCTCATTGTGGTATTCGTGGGTATCAAACTTCTCAATTTCCAAAATTCTGGCCGTGTCTTGGTCAATGACCCTCACATTGAGGCCCCGGGAAAAGTCCTTTTCAAAGGCATACGAGCCAAAGAGCAAGCCTGCGGAGGGCAGGGTCCTGGCCAGCACCGTCCAGGACGTCGTCCGCACTCCGTGCAGCTCCAGCGTCCCGCCAGCCTCCACACCAATAAACTTTTTGCCAAATGTTGGCATACTTTCACCTTCATCTGACTTGCCATACAAGGCAATTGTCGCTTTGGATTTATAGCGGCATTTTTCTGCTCCAATATGAAGCGCCCCACCATCCTGAATCAGGATGTAACGAGTCCTTAAAGTAATATTTCTGGATCCATCTTTGTCATCCCCAAAAACAAGCAGTCCTGCAGGGAACAACACTACTGTAAGCCATCATCTAAAACATCCTTCTGGGATACAAAGCAGTAGATTCCACCTTACAGGGGAAAATAAAATAAACTTCCACTATTATGCTGACAAGAATAATTAAGAGTCTGGTTAGAAAATTAAGCTGGTTTTCAAAACACAGTAAAGGAAAAAATGAAGTGTTTGTTCTTAACACATAAAAAATTTCCATGAGTATAAACTTTGATTCTTTCTTTCTTTTTTTTTGAGACAGAGTCTTACTCTGTTGCCCAGGCTAGAGTGCCATGGCCTCAGGCTAGCTCACAGCAATTTCAAACTGCTGGGTTTAGGCAATCCTCCTGCCTCAGCCTCCCGAGTAGCTGGGACTACAGGCATGCCTCACCACACCCATTTAATTTTTCTATTTTTAGTAAAAACAGAGTCTCCTTGCTCAGGCTGGTCTCAAACTCCTGACCTCAAGGGATCCTCCCACCTTGGCCTCCCAGACTAATCCTAGCCTGTACCCGCTACCACATCCAGCCATCAGTTCATTCATTTAGAGTAAATCATTTCTAGAAAATAGCTAAGAGTTCATAAATCTGAATTTCACTTTTATATCTATAGTTCATATTAATTTTCTTATCATTCTCCATCACTTGTAACAAAGACTTAGCTGTGAGAGATCACCTCTCTAGAACCACATCCTTGCCTATAAATCAAGGGTCTTCACTTGAGTCATGTCTAAGGTCGTTACAGGTCTTGAATTCTATGGTTCTCCTAGGAACTTTACATAGCTCCCTGGTGAGGATGACACCACATCCTAAAGACTCTTCCATATAATAATAGTTTTGTACCTAAGGAACATTAATGTACTCCACATTATAGAGCAGCCCTGCAGTTCCCATAGGCAGAGACCTACCTCCATCCTGAATGACTATAGAATTCACTATGACATCTGAGGTCAGACGAAACATATCTCCTTTCTTGATAAAAACTTGTTTTGCAGAATCTTGTCCTGGATCCCAATTCCTGAGACGGGGATTTTGATCTGGGCAATTCTCTATTAAAAACAACAACAACACAGCATGGGTATCCCATCCAAACCAACAAAATGCAAGAATACCGTTAGCGAAATCCAAGCACTACCTTAATTTAAAGTCAAACTGCAAGAAATGTGCCAAGACATTCTGATCTTCTGCCATTAAGATAGAAATCCCACCCTTTACCACCAAGCAGAACTGTCAGATCCTTAAATTTTCCATCTTATTAAGAAAAAAGTATCACTACAAAACTAAGTTGCTAACATCTGCTTCAGGTAAAATTTTCCAAGGTAAAAATGGAGTTCATCTGAATCAACTACTCTGGAAATAAACCAAGAGTAAGAGAAAAAAATTAAATTGTCATGGGTCTCACACTAGAAAGCTGTTTTAGGAAAGAAAACATGTTTATAACATATTAATATAAATCAAAAATGGAAGTTGCCTAATAATATGTCTATTGGGTCTTCACAAGTTCCTTCCTATGCACAGTGAATCATGAAGTAGGTGAGAACAGCACCTCTTTCCAGGGCAGAGGCTGAGAAACAACTTCTTCAGCCATGTACACCTTCCTAATGAAACCGCAAGAAGCAAGTGACCAAGAATGTGACTTCTCGTTTTCAGAGATGAGGAAATTACAGGTTAGAGAAACCAAAGATCACTTAGCAAACCCAGTGATAAGGAAGTTCTCCTTTCAGAAATGAGGTTTTTTAACCTTTACTAGAATTACTTGCCTCTTGAATAGGTGACGATGAAAACATAAAAATATTTTGCATTGCTACAGCTATTTAATGCACGACACCGTTAGTCCCTGCCATAATTTGAAGGAGGAGGGAAAATAAAAATCGCCCCTTCAATGGGTAATTGGTGGGGCCACACCTGTGGTGCATCTTACAAGGGTACAAGTGAAACTTACTAAATGTAGAATATAAATGTCTTAACACAGTAACTAAGAAAATGCCAGGAAGGCTATGTTAACCAGTGTGATGAAAATATTTATTTATTTGAAATATATATTTCAAATTATATACAAAATCATTGTATCCCATGATTGCCTTAATGTACACAGCTATGATCTAATTAAAAAAAAAAATCTCACCAATAAAAAAAAAAAAAAATCACATCTTCAATGTTGATCAACTAAGAACCAAGTCTTTGTTGAACATCAATTTGTTCATTCTATACCAGATATCGTAAGATTTATAAAGCACAGAATGTGCCCACATTCCTTAAGTTTATAATGGAGCTTAGGAGAAAAAGCTACCATGCCTGTAATGATAAGATGTTAAACAATCTGGTAGTTACTTCAAGTGCAAACAAATTCAGGCAAAGGAAGAATGGACTGGAGTAACTGAGGAAGCTTCTTGAAACAGGAGACACTAGACTTGGACCCCAAGTGTTGGAGAATACTTATGTAAGAGGAGCTTAAGGGGAGATAACACTAGCAATGGGAGTATCCTATGCTATCCAAGCCCAGTTGCTCAGAAAAGCAAGCTGTCCATTGCCTTTAAACTAAGCAAAGGTAGGAACAGACAAGCTATACTTGAGAGCCATATGAAGAAATTCCTTTTGTTGAGGGAGAAAGTACATAAGAAAAAGCAGAGACTTGGTGCAGCTCAAAGAGATCATTCTGTATAGAAAAATATCTGATTCCTGGGCAGCACCTGTGACTCAGTGAGTAGGGCGCTAGCCTCATATTCAAGGGATTGCGGGTCCGAACTTGGCCCAGGCCAAATTGCAACAAAAAATAGCCAGGCGTTGTGGTGGGTACCTGTAGTCCCAGCTACTCGGGAGGCTGAGGCAAGAGAATCACCTAAGCCCAAGAGGTAGAGGTTGCTATGAGCTGTGATACCACAGCACTCTACTGAGGGCGACAAAGTAAAATTCTGCCTCTAAAAAAAGAAGAAAAAATCTGATTCCTCATTTTGAACTTGCATATTACTACTAAAAGGATCTTCCTGTTTCTAAGCTTTTACCACCTTATTGTCCTAGGCATATGCTTTCTCTTTAAGGTGATAGTAACTACCGTTAAAATTAGTCTAGCTACTTAAGTCCTTGGCAATTATTTCATGGAATATTTTTTCTCACAGCAGTTTCATAATTGTTGATATTTAATTCTTCTGATAAATCAATGATTGTCACTATTATACTAAAAGCCATTTTTTTAAAACTGAATCTTATTTTTCACCCTCAATAGAGCACTGTGACATAATAGCTCACTGCAACCTCAAACACTTGGGCTCAAGCAATCCTCTTGCTTCAGCCTCCCAAATAGCTGGGACTACGGGTGACCACAACAACACTCAGCTATGTATGTATTTATTTTAGAGACAGAGTTTCACTTTATCACCCTTGGTTTAGTGTCCTGGCATTATAGTTCATAGCAACCTCAAACTCTTAGGCTTACATGATCCTTGGTGCTTCAGCCTCCCAAGTAGCTGGGACTACAAGCACCCACAATGCCTGGCTAGTTTTTTTATTTTTAGTAGCGACAGGGTCTCACTCTTGCTCACTCTGGTCTCAAACTCCTGAGCTCAAGCAATCTACCTACCTCAGTCTCCCAGAGTCTTGAGATTACAGGAATGTAAAAGCAACCTTTAAACTTTCCTTCCCATCAAAGAAAAAAGAAATCTCTTAACTTGGTTCTGATGTAAAACTAAGGATTTCTTGAACTCTTCTTCTACCTCCCTCTTCTCATAAATATTGTAGCTGAAATTCTCCATAGTACCATAATAAAAAGCACTATACCCAGCTACAGAGAAGGAAATCCAGTCTTTTGAGATCTGAAGCCTACTTCAATAGTTATATAATTCCTCTTAATTGTTTATAATTATTCCCCAGGACATCATGCTTCTTTAGAACCCTCACTAAAAATTCCAGCCTGTTTGCTCTCAGTACAAAACACTTAATGAGAAAATGTGTGGTCTGTACAAAGCATTGGAAAACAGCTCAGCCAGCAGCACCTTCCCAGTTACCCACTTGCAGAGCAATGAGTACATTATCAAAGTTATGTAACAGCAGTAACCACAGTGAGGCTGACCCTGAAATATTTCAGCATACCAGATCTTTCCACTGATGATCTGCACTTATACTGCCAAAATGTAAAACTAAAAAAGAATGTTGATTCAAGGAACCACATCAGCAATTCAGGGGAATAAGAAAACACCAAAGAAAGCCACAGATTTTCAGCTCTGATTTCCCACTAGTCTAGCATTCCTTTACTGTAGATTAGTTGGGAAGTATGAATCAGCAGCAGTAAACTTGGTTATTCTGCTGGGAAAAGAAATGCATGCAATGGAAATCAATGTTATGAGTTCATAATGTGGTCTACTGGCTTGGTCAATAAAGATGTTGATAAGAACATCTGTCTTACTTCAAGTACTTTCTCTTAGAAATATTGAAACTACTCTCCCAGGATCCTAGTATCTACAGAATCTCTGAAGCACCCATGGAAGCAGGGTGCAGTAGCTCACACCCATAATCCTAGCATTTCAGGAGGCTGGGGTGAGTAGATTACTTGAGCTAATGAGTTCAAGACCAGCCTGAGCAAGAATAAGAGCCCCATCTCTAAAAAACACCCAGGTGTTGTGGCAGGTGCCTGTAGTCCCAGCTACTTGGGAGACTGAGGCAAGAGGATCTCTTGAGCCCAAGAGTTTGAGTTTGCTGAGAACTATGATGCCATGGCACTCTACCAATGGCAAAAAATATGAGACTCTGTCTCAAAAACAAGAAAAAGCACCCATCAAAACTAAATAAAATAATACTTTTAAGTCTTATAGATGGATACAATGCTTCTTAACTATTACACTGATTTAAGAAGGCATCTAGTTTGTCAAAAATCTGTTGTAGACTTTGTTAAAAAAGAAAAAAATGCACACAAATATGGTGACCAATCCAGCTTGTACGGTCTGTGTTCCTCTGCCGCAGCCCCAAACTCTCTGATTTTTATACAGATACACAGGATTCTTTTGTGAGGCAATTCTTTGATGGTATTCTACTGAGGCTGACTGGCAACAAACTTCCTCAAAACTACTCAAAGTATTGATAACATTACTAACTTGAAAAGAGAAGAGTATTTAAGAAATTAACATCTCCCTACATGATATTTAACTATGAAGTAATGAATGAATTTTTAGACAAAGATGTCAGAACTTACACATCCTAATACATGTTTTCCCTCAAGGATATATACTGTTACTCCAAAATATTTGAAGCTTCTCCTTTGGAACTATCTCCCAAGCATGTTTTAAACTACAAAGCACAAATCTTACTATTTTTACTTACTTAAAAAAAAAATCAAATCTAGTTTATCACTAACTACATTTACAAAAACTTCTGGCAGTCCAAAATTCATATCTACTACAAAGGATGGCACTATGCTACCGCAAGAATGTTTTTAAAGCTTTTAAAAGCATTTCCAAAAGAGACGCTCCAAGAACTCCTGAAGCACTGAGACAAGGTGGCAAAGTAGAAAGGAAGAACAATTGTTTAATTGTATAATTTCCATGAAGTTCCTGAACAATTTGCTCTTGTTCATAAGTTACACCTCCTATTACCTAAATGTATGCTAGTTAGCTAGAGTCAATTTAAGATAATAAGTTTTAAAAAAAAATATTCTACTATTTCCTCTTCACCTAAAATATGTTCTAGGCATACACACACACAGACACACTTACCGTCTGGAGCATATTTTGAGGATATTCCTAGAACAACTGCGAGTGCTACAAAAAATGAGAAACTAGTAATAGCAAAGCAAATGAAAGTATTTTTGTGTCTCTTCTGCTTTTGGCTTTCTCTCTGGGTTTGCCGTTCTTCAGAGGAGAAGGCAAAGGTCGCCCGGGCTTCTTGTTGGATGGAGGTAAATTTGGCTGAAGCTTGGCTCTTTGGAGGAGGAGGGGGACGCAGTGGAACAACCTTCCCTGGAACATAACCAGATGAGCGATGGCTGTTTCCATTTTGAGGTTGGAGAAAAGCAGGGGAGTGTCCCCTGGAATCAGTGGCATACATGATACACTGTCACTATGAAAAGAAAAAAAAAGTGAAGGTTCAGAATACGTGAACTCTTAATGGCTTAAGTACTTTTTTTAACGTGGTAAATATATATATAACATAAAACTTACCCTTTTAACTACCATAAAATAGTTCAGTGGCATTAAATATAGTCACAAAATTGTACAACCATCACCACTACCAATTTTCAGAACTTTTTCATCATCTCAAACAGAAACTCCATAATCATTAACTAATTTCCCATTCCCCCAAGCTCCTAGGAACCAACAGAATGACTTTTTGAAGATATCAAGTCAGCTTACATCCCTGATACACAAACCATCTCAGGAATCATCCTCATTGGCTCGGTGCCATGGCTCAGGCCTGTGATCCTGGCACTCTGGGAGGCCAAGGCAGAAGGATCCCTTGAGCTCAAGAGTTCGAGATCAGCATGAGCAAGAATGAGACCTCATCTCTACTAAAAAAAAAAAAAAAAAAAAAAAAAAAAATAGAGGGGGGCCGGGCCGTGGACACAAAGGCTGAGGGCCCCC
>CAUYPK010131838.1:0-31183 GCA_963574355.1 Loris lydekkerianus
GAAAATGCCAGGAAGGCTATGTTGAATATTGGGATGAAAATGTGTCAAATGGTTTATGAAGCTAGTATATGATGCCCCATGATCATATCAATGTACACAGCTATGATTTAATAAAAAAAATAATAATAATAAAAAAATAAAGAAATGAAAAAAAAAAAAAGAAAGAAAGGCAATATTTATCATATGCCATCATGGTATCTAACTCATTAAGTTTTACTGAGCCCTTACTTAGTGCTAGAAACCTATAGGAATGAGGAGAGAGATTATAAATCCATTCATGAGGTGTAGTAGGAACTAGAGATTAAAAGTGACTAGAAAGGGCCGGGCATGGTGGCTCACTTCTGTAATTCTAGCACTCTGAGAGGCCCAGGTGGGTGGATTGCCTGAGCTTAGGGTTTGAGACTAGCCTAACCCAGAGCAAGACCTCATCTCTAAAAATAGCCAGGCATTGTGGCGAGGATCTGTGGTCTCCGCTACTTGGGAAGCTGAGGCAAGAGAATCACTTAAGCCCAAGAGTTTGAGGTTGCTGTGACATATGATGCCATGGCACTCAATGGAGGGCAACAAAGTGAGACTCCGTCTCCAAAAAAAAAAGTGACTAGACAGACTGGAAGAAGGTGAGAACAGACCATGCAGACAACAAAGCCGAAGTTTAGATTTGACATTACAAGGATTGGGAAAACCGACAGCAAAGTAGTAAGTCAAAGTAGCAATAAGATAATCTGGCAGAATGAATGGAAGCAAAAATGCTAATTATAACTTCTAAAAGTGAGAAGGTGATGTTTTTCATCCTTATAGTCAATCAATAATGAAATTTGGTCAATTAAACCCCTACACCCATTTTCAAAACTATACACCCCCTCTAATCCCCACTTTGCCACCACCTAAGCATAGGCCACTGAGTACCTCCTGCTTGAACAGCTTTCAGCATCGTATCCAGTTCCCCTTTAATTCAATCTCCAAGTGAGCTTTTAAAAAATGTAAATAATATTATATAACTTTCTAGTTTAAAATCCTCCAATAGCTCCCCTACAATTTTTAAGACAAAGATCCAAATTCTTTGTAAAATCTCAATCCTCTGTACAAGTTCTGTACTGACAGTCTCCTCTCTTGCCACCTTGTTCCTCTCAGTCAGTGCTCAGGCTATCCTGTCCTTCATGTAGTTCCTCAAACACTACACAATGCTTCTTGCCCTTTCCTAGAACACATAAAATGTTACCAATTCATATACCTTTTTTTACCCAGTTTATCGCTAGGCTAATTTGTCCTAAAGATAATTTCCTAAACAGGACTTGCCTATTACCCACAGTAGACCAGGTCTTGCAGTAATACATTTTCATACTCAGTAACTTTCTGTAGCACTTCCCCAGTCATCAACTGAAGATACACAGTTGATAAGTTAGCTAAATACAGGGGAGTCACCATAGTTCACCACCTCCCTACACTGACCACCTGCTTATGTTGATCTAATTTTCATAGATCAGACATGTACCACATATACTCAATGAAACACAGACCTCTATATACTGACCACAACTATACGTTGTAGCTTGACCTCTTGGGGCTGTGATATTAATTTACCCTATATAACTTGACCAGTTGAGTTTACTCTATACCAAGGCATAGAAGGTGTGGGCTTTGCCCCTTAGCTGCATTATTCTGTTCAGTGTAAGTTCTCTTTTCATGTTTTATTATTACCACTAGTTAGATTAGACCTAATATCCTATTGTTTACCACATGTTGCCACCATCTTAGCATAAGGAAGATTTTTGCAAAGTGAAGGACTAGTCTGAATTGTTAAGTACATCCTACAATTACTGAAAAATTTTACAGTTAATTGTGACATGATAGCTCAAAGGAAAAGAAGTCACAGTGCTGAAATTGAAAGAAAAGGTTGATTTACATTTTCTGGCAAGCAGCAACCAAAGAAAGACAGTGGAACATTTCAATTCTAAATATATATGCACCCAACTTAAATGCTCCCAGATTTATGAAACAAACCCTAATTGTTCTGAACAATAAGATATCCTAAGATGTCCAAAAACATCTCCATGCATCCTTCTTCAAATTTCCAAGTTGTAAGGAGGGGAGACAAAGACTGGGGAAGGTGAGAAAGCATATACACAGAGGAGAAGACAAACACGGAAGTTAGAACCCAAGCAATATGAAAGAGTGTCCATGCACAAGTTATCAGGGATTGAGGATATCAGGAGTGACGATGACACCCATGACCAGAGAAGAGAGGGAAGATAGGAGGCAGGGGGTTGGCCTGGTGTGAGGTATGGAAGTTTGAGCAGAATACAGGTGAGAAACGGTCTGATGTGGGGAGTCAGACACTAAACACATCTAAGGATCATAGGACATCGCATAGAGAGCTTACTCTCAAATGGCTCAAAAGTATGAAAGGGGGTGGCCCACTGTGTAAGTAGAACCCAAGTAAGGTAAGAAAGACATCACCATGAAAAAGGAGATGGTGACAAAGAAGGAAAATGGGTTATACAGAAGGAGGTTGATCAAGTACATAGTCATGCACTGTACAGCAACATTTCAGTCAACAACTGACTGCATAACAGCAGTAGTGACATAAGAGTATAAAGGAACTAAAAATGCCTATTGCCTTAGTGAGGCAGTATTGGCGTAAATTATAACGAAATGCATTACCTTTTCAATATATAGATATATTCAGATACACAAACACCAATGTGGTATAAATTTCCTATAGTATTCAATACAGTAACATGCCACACAGGTTTGCACCCTAGGAATAACAGGCAATGCTAAAAGAAATAGCTGACTCCAGGTCTAAAGGCAGAAAAACAATAAGATGAGACTAAAACATCTTGTAAACAAAAAAGCAAGGGAATGCTCAAAGAATAATGAGACGCAAAAGAAAAGGACACAGAAGCCAACTGGAAGAAGCACTCACTGGCCAGAAAACTGAAGAGACTAAAGACCCACAATAACCAAAACTAATGCAGGATTCTAACTTACATGTTTTTACCATATAAGATATCATTGATTTAATGGAGAAACTTCATGGGATCTAAATATTACATAGTGGTAATTTAGCCACGTTAACTTCATATTTGAATGGCTATTCTGTAGTTATATAGGAAAATATTCTGGTTTTTAAGAAACATACTTTAAATTGTCTGAGGATCATAGGCCATCAGATAGAGAGCTTACTGTCAAATGGCTCAAAGGGCAAAAAAAGTCCTTTGTTCGCTATGACGTCACTTTTTATTTTTTGAAAAAGAGTCTCACTCTGTTGCCAAGACTACATGGGGTGTCATCATTGAACAGTTAACCCTTAGAGGGAAGAGATGGGGAAAAAAAGTCTGAATATAGTGTTATAGTGTGAATGGATGACAGCATTCATAGAAATATAAATAATCTCAAATGGTCTGCACATGAGGACGTAGAAATGGTGGTCATGGTATGATAAAGGGCAGCTGAACATGGATACACATTTAAAGCAGCAGCAACATGAGCTCACCAGAATTTACTGAATACACTCATACAAAAGACTTAAACGGAGCAAAAACTAGCAGAATGGAGACAAGTTCCCATCATCTCTGAGGTAATATATGTAAATGCACTTTAGAAAGATTAAAGACTATCTGGTCTCTTTCTTGTAGTAAAACAAACCCAGGCTAAGTTAAACGACAGTAATACTACTGATACAAAATTAGAGAATAACATAAAACTTCCTAGATGTCTTTGAAAATTCAAATTAAATCAAAAAAGACAAATATAAGATAGATTTGATATCTTGATATTCTTCTTCTATAGTTTTGGAATAGAGAAATTCCAAATTTCAGTATAAATAACCTAGGAAATGCATACACCCACATAAACGACTGCTAAGAATATTACAACATTCAGCAGACATTTAAGTCTCAATAAAGTCTACTTACATTAATCACTACAGAAGAAACCCAATCTAGCCAACTGTTCCCTTCATAAAACAAAAATAAATAAATGTATAATAAAACATGTTAGTATCTTTAAAAATTAGGCATAACTACTTGGTATATCAAGCAAGCATTCAAGCAAGTGTTTGAATCTACCTTTTAAAGTGAAAGATTATTATTTAAATAAGGAGTTAAACTTGCCTACTATGCAAAGTCAAGGTTGATAAAACACAGAAAAATAAAGCCAGATACTTTCAGGGATTATCTGATTCAAACACTTCTTTAGCCTTCCCATAAAAAATTATTCCAAAAATAAAGGCATTCCATATGATGACTTAAAATTATCAGTTCTTAAATATTTAAGTGTCAGGAAATCAGTCACGGTGAAATTGCAGTTGCAACTCTTCAGTGAGAACTCTCATACTATTCAATGCATTTCAGTGTAGAAGACTCTGAGTATGGCTCACTGTTCTCACAAGAAGAAAAAATGTTTTTGCCTCATACTAGGCACATTCAATATGATTATGAGAATATTTATCAGAAAATTTGCTGTATTTCATCTTTTAAAAAGTTAAATACAAGCATCAGGGCTCGGAGCCTATGGCTTAAGTGGCTAAAGCGCCAGCCACATACACCTGAGCTGGCGGGTTCAAATCCAGCCCTTGTCTGCCAAAGAACAATGATGGCTGCAACCAAAAAAAAAAAATAGCTGGGCATTGTGGCAGGCACCTATAGTCCCAGCTACTTGGGAGACAGAGGCAGGAGAATTGCTCAAGCCCAGGAGTTGGAGGTTGCTGTGAGCTGTGATGCCACGGCATACCACCCAGGGCGACAGCTTGAGGCTCTGTCTCAAAATAAACAAGCGTCAGTTAAAAGTTTACTGAATTGAAAAATTCTCAGTTATTGTGAGTAGATATTAATATAATGCTAAAAATCAAGACCACAAGACTGAGTGTATAGTAAGTAGTACTCTAGTTCTCAGCCTATAATATCAATTTACTCAGCTCCTCTGGAATTCATCCTACTCTGAAGGAGAAGGTAGTAGCTGCTCCATAGCTACTTCAAAGGATTGTTCTAAAAATAAAGAACAAAAATATATATATATACTATCACACAGTGAGCAAAGATAAATGTATATCAGTACCTGTGTTGAGAGGTCCCAAAGCCTACGCCCAGGTTAGATGATTCACTAGGACTTCCAAGATCCAACACACAATGATATTAACAGCTAAGATTTTTTTATTTTTTTTTTATTTTTTTTAGCAAAAGGATATAAAGCAAAATAAGCAAAGGAAAAGGCACATGAGGCACAGCTGAAGGAAATCAAGTGTAATAAGCCTTCAAGAGTCCTCTCTCAATGGAGTCACAAGGGATATGATAAATCCCTCCACAAAGTGTGCAGAGTGGGTCTACTCTGGACATTTCTAAGAAACTCACTGTCCTTGGAGGTGGGTCATGTGAGTACCCTCTGCTTAGCAAATATCAAAATTCCAGACTCCCAGAAGGAAAACAGGTCTCCAGTATAAATCACATTGTTCAAACAATTTAGGCACATCAAACCTACCACTCTTATCATTTATGAAAAATTATATATCACTGTTGGGAACTGTTTACCAGCCAAGGGTCAAGCAGGCAATCTAAAGAGAGGCTATGTTAACTCTTTTCTGAACTACTAGTACCCCAGGTATGTTGTGGAAGAATGTTCATGAGGGTAAATTACTATGCTTCATGCCAACTTCAGGTAGATTAAAATCTTAAATGTAAAAAAATTAAATCAATCAGAAGATAATAAAATAACAATAAATAGTTAACATCTGTTGAGGACTTGCCATGTTCCTGGAGTTAAGTGTTTTATATGTACAACCTCACTTTTAAGATTCATAGTAATCCCATTAGGTAGGGAGAGATGATGCTCAAAATACACAACAACCAGTATCCCAAGGGAATCACGTGACTGTTAGACTACTCAGGCATGGATTTCCTAACATCAGTTCTGGAGATCGGTACTGTTATATATTCATTTAAAAAAAAAAGAAAAAGAAAAAGAAACCAACATAGAAAATCCAAGGACACACAGCTAATACACAACAGAGATGGGTTATAAAATTGCTTTTTCCAGAGCCCTTGTACTTAGTCATTATGCTATAATCTCTCTCAATGCACAAAATATTTATAAAGACCTAGGATAAGAACAAATGTCTTATACACTTACACACACACACAACACACACACACAGTAAAACCCATAAAGAAAAGCATTCCCAAATTTAATTACATTAAAATTTAAAACTTAAAAGCCATGGCCTGAGGGATTATCTGCATCACAGAAAACAAGAATTAAATTCCAACCACATAAGAAACTTTTCCATATCAATAAGAGTAATTCCCTTAAAACAACACAGCCAGTAAACAGGTTAAAAAAAATAATAAAAACAGTAATGATGTAAATTTAAATGACACACCATTTCACACTAACCATAACTGGTTAAAATTTTAAAGATATAGTGTATGGGGTGAAGATAAAGACAACAGAAACCCTCATTCATTATTGAGAAGTATAAATTGGTGGAACCCTTTTAAAAAGAAATGTAGTAGCATTTAATAAAGTTGAAAATATACTATTCCCAGATTTATATCTTAGGAGTGCTATTGCTAGGTTTGTATCCTTAAGAAACTCTGAATTTCATGATCAAAGGGAAATGAATATAATCAATGAACTAAATGTTCATTGCTGCACTGTATATACTATTATTATTAGTGAAGAACAACTCAAATGTCAATTAGCAGGGGAACAGAGAGAAAAATACTGGTATATTCAAATGATAGAATTTTATATAAGAGTAAAAATGAACAAGAACTACAACATAAATACAGATGTACACAAAAATGAAACTAAGTAAAGAAAAATCAGAAGTTGCAGAACACTGTGTCACTTATGTAAGTTATAAAACAAAACCATATTGTATATCATTCACATACACATAAATGTGTTAAATGTTAAAAAAAAAAATGAAGATGGCATACACAACACGCCTTAGAAGTCACTTTTTTTTTAAATAAGGCACATTAATAGAAACTTACTGTTTATATTTATGCTTAGGGTCCTATTGAATGTATTGTTTAATATATAATAAAGCCTTCTCTTTATGAGAATACATGCACAGAAGAGGGATGAAAGGCTGAAAATTAATGATCTAGTTTCCATGTCAAAATTTTGTAAAAGAAAACAAACCAAAAGAAAATAGAAGGAAATAAAGACATGAACAAAAATCAGTAATACTGAAAATAAACATATACCAAAAAATTGGCAAAGTCCAAATTTGACTCTTAGAAATAAACAAAAAGAGAGGAAATACCAATTAACAACATTGGAAAGGGGAAAGCAAACATTATTATAAGACCTTAAAAATATTAAAAGGATGAAAAGATAATCCTAAACAACTCACATCAACAATTGACAAACTTAGATGAAATGGACAAAGTCTCAAAAACCAACACAAGAAGAAACATACATATAAATTTTAATGGGCCAGTATCTATTTTAAAAATCAGAGCTATTTTATTTTTCTCACCAAAGAAAAAAAACACCTCCAAGTCCAAAAGGCTGAACTCTGGTGAATTATTTCACATACTTAAGGAACAAGTAACATCAATTATATACAAACTCTTAAGGGTCAGAAAAATGGAGAAAACTTATCAACTCATTATAAAGCCAGCATGACCTTGATACAAAACATGACAAGAAACAAAAAGACAGAAAGAAAATTATAGAGCAGAACAATCTTACTCATGAACATAAATACAAAAACATTAATAAAATATTAGCAAATCAAGTTTAATTCTTTTTAAAAAGATAATACATCACCACCAAGCGAATGCATGCCAGGAATGGGAAGGTAGTTTAATATCTGAAAACAAATCAATGCATTCCCCACACAGAAAGAAATGTATCATTTCATTATCTCAATAGATACAGAGAAAGCATTTGGTAAAATTTAATTCATTCACAATAAAAATTCAGCAAATAAAATGAAGGGAACTTGAGTAATCTAATAAAATCCCTCTTTACTCACCCATAAAAACTTTAATGGTTGTGAACTATCAAAGCTTTTCCTCCAAAATTCTATCCTCATTTTAATTCAGCATTATCTTGGTGGTCCTAACCAGTGCAGTGGGGTCGGGGTGGGGCTGGGGAGGTGCCTTGCAAATGGTATGATTATATAGTGTATACTGATGTTCCAAAAACATCCATGAGCAAAAATTATTGAAACTAGTAGATGAATTTATCTGAGATCATGTCAACAAACTATAGAGACCAAGGACCTTGGCCCCCTAAAGGTTCATTGAAAAAATCACTGACATGAGGCAGATTAACAGGAGAAATGGCACACAAATTGATTTAACAAATACATTGAAGTCTTCAGAATGAAGACCTGAACACACATGGAAAATCATCTATTTTTATACAACAAAGTATGGACAGCCATGTAGAACTATGATTAGACAAAGACTGAGTCGGGAAAGCCAGCAAGGCCTCTCTAGATTCTTCTCAGCTTCTATGAGCATGCATTCCTTCCCTGTGGGTAGAGGGCAAGGCCCTGTCTAGAATGGAAGTCTTCCAACCTATAAACAAGGTACGTCAAATAATTTCTTTAGGGCCTGCTTTACATAGAATAATTTTAGGTTTTATGCTGGCCTTTGAGTAAAGAGGCTCTGGTTTCTGTAATATCCACCTTGGGGAAGAGGGATTCTAGTTTCTATGCCTCGCTTTGGGAGAGAATCAGACTGAGAGACAGCAGATGACCAGAAAAAACTGCTAGTTCTGAGAACTTCATTTTGGGCTACTGTTTTTTGAGCCCTAAAAAGTCAAAAAAAAAAAAAAAAAATCAAGTAAATTTGTATAATAAATACAACAAAAAAATCAGAAAATAAAATTGTAGTCAGGTGCAGTGGCTCACGCCTATAATCCCAGCACTCTGGGAGGCAAAAGTGGGTGGATTGTTCGTGCTCTCGAGTCCAAGACCAGCCTGAGAAAGAGTAGTGAGACCACGTCCCGAAAAATTCTAGCCAGATGTTGTGTCAGGTGCCTGTGTCCCAACTACACAGGAGGCTGAGGCAAGAGGATCACCTGACTCCAAAAGTTTGAGGTGCCACAGCATTCTACCCATTGCGACACAGAGAGACTCTGTCTCATTAACAATAGAAAATCCAACACCTAAAAATAAACCAAATCTCCATTTTATAGATAAACACAAACAGCAAGAAATATTTCTAAAGTCCTAAATAAACGGAGGACTATACCATAATAATGAATTGGAAGACTATTATAAACATGTCAATTCTCTGCAAACAGATCTATAATGTCAATGCAATTTCATTCACAATCCCTGCAGGTCCTTTATAGAAAATGACACTTACTCTAATGCAGTAGAACCTCCATAGTTAACCACCTTCCTACACTGACCACCTCGTTAAGTTGACCTAATTTTCATAAACTGGATGTGTACCACATGTACTCAATGGAAGTTCCTTATATCAACCACCTCCATATGTTGCTCAGTTCATTATAGTCCCTTGGGTGGTCAATTTACAGAGATTCTACTGTATTTAAATTGGAATACAGAAGGCTGAAGAGAAATAGGAAAATCTTAGAAAAGAACAAAGCTGGAAGATACACACTACCAGATAGTAAAATTTAAATTGTCTATATTAAAACAATGTAAGGCCATAAGGCATGAATAGTGATAAAAACTGGATTTCAATGGAAGTATAGAAATAGCTAAAAGTTAACCAGCCATTGTTCCCTAACTTCTGTACTGCTATAATTGCTTATAGCTTAAATGCCATATATTCTTGATATGAGCAAGATTTGTGTTTCTATAGATAATATCACTACTATGAAACTTAAAACGGTTTCTTTTCTTTGAGACAGAGTCTCACTATGTCACCCTTGGTAGAGTACCATAGCGTCACAGCTCACAGCAACCTCAAACTCTTGGGCTCAAGTAATTCTCTTGCCTCAACCTCACAAGTAGCTGGAACCACAGGTGCCCGCCACAGCGCCCAGTCATGTTGGAGGGGGTGGGGGGGGTGGGGTGTGCAGTTGTCATTGCTGTTTAGCAGGTCCAGGCGGGCTCGAACCCACCACCTTCAGGGTATGTGGCTAGCGCCCTACTCATTGAGCTACGAGCACTGAGCCTTAAAACTGTTCTTTGAGATATCTTCTAGTCACTGCATTTGGGAAGACCAACTGATGTCAACCAGACCAGTGGCCTTGCTTGGGAACTGATCCCGCAAGTCATATGACCAAGGAAGTGTCCCAGCAAAGAAGATAATTTCTGCTTCCCAATCCTATGAGTCCATTCCCAGAAAATTAGCAAACCAAATTCCCTAGCCTTTTCTTTGCCAAACTACCTTTAAAAATCTTAGCCCCCAAATTGTCAAAGAAACAGGTTTGATAACATTTTCCCATCTCTTAGCCTGGCACCTTGCAATATTAAACTTTGTCGTTATAACCCCTGTGATCCCAGTATATTGGCCTTCTCCTGGGCAGTAGGCAAAGTACCCAGTTGGACAGTAACAAACCTAATTTAAAGCTACGGTATTTAAAACAGCAATTGCTGACACAGGATAGACAAATGGGCCAATGATATATTTATATATTCAGTCACTGATTTATGACAAAGATGACCTTGCAATAGAGTAGGAGAAAGATCACTTAAAAAAAAAATTAATCTTAACTTCTATCTCATACCATTCACAAATAATTTTCAGATGAACTACAGACCCAAATGTGAAAAGTTAAAAATAGTCTTCAGGATGTTAGGATAGGCAAAGATTTCACAGAGTTCAAAGAAGAGGTAACAATAAAGGGAAAAACAGTAAATTGGACAGTACTAAAATTGTTAAGTTATAGCATCAAAAGACACTACTAACAGATTTAAAAAGCAGTTCACAGAGTAGAGAATATACATTCTATATACATATACATACATGCACATACATATACAGTAAAATATTTACTAATATGTCTAAACTATATGATGAATTTTTACAAATAAACAAAAATAAATACATATAGCCCAATGGAAGAAACTACACAAGAGGATATCCTAATATGACAATAAACATACCTGAAGGTACTCAGTGAGTAGTTATCATGAAACACAAGACAAATCTCAATGCAATACCACTATACCCCACCAGAACAGCAAAAATTCAAAAAGACAGACAACATCAAGTGTAGCCAGAAGGGGAATTTCTGGAATGTTCGTTTACTGCCAGTGGGAGTGTAAACAAGTATGATCACTTTGGTAAACTGACAACATCACTATACATAAGCATAGCCTGTAACCTAGAAATCTCTCTTACACATTTTACCAATGAAATTGAATAAATGTTCACCACATAACATACAGCAAAATCTTCTCAATAGTGCAACTCATTAAAATACTATGAACAACCTAAATGCCCATCACAATAGGATAAAATAAGTTGTCATCTATTCACACAAAGGAATATAATACAAGAATGAACAAACTACAACTGACAAATGCATACTGATTAAAAGCCACCAGACATAAAATAATACAAGCTGATTATTCCATTTATATAGAGTTCAAGAACAGATAAAGCCAATCTATAGTGAAAGAAATCAACAGTTGTTATAAGGTGAGAGAATTACTAAAAGGGAACATTCTGGAATGACAGGAATATTCCTTATCTTAATCTGGATTTTTGTCAAGCACATACATTTATCAAAATTCCCTGGGCTACCTGTAGAAGATTCATGCATTTTATTATGTGCAAATTATACCTCAGCAAAATACTGGTAGCATTTAAACAAATAAATAGCCAGGATTCTAGACCAGTGTTATACAAAGCAGTAAGTCTAGAAACTTATCTGTTGGGGTCCTGACATGATTGGGAGCTGGTACCAGAATGTAGCACAACACACTGTTTCTTTCAAAGAAAAAATCTAACTATAAAAAAGTTAGCTGAACTAAATAGTAGGCTGAATTCAGCTGTGTTAGAAGTGACAGTTGACAATATATGGTAGTGAAAGTTCCTTATTGTGACCTGGATTGAAATGAGCATTGTTGTAGAGACCAAAAAAAGGAAGAACATGCTAAAGTTATTTGGGGGCTGAGTTAAAGATATTAATTTGAGCTACTTTAAGGAAAAGAAGAAACAGAAAAAGCAAACCAATCTAAAGAAAGACAGTAAGATATCAGAGGAGAGTAAATAAACTAAACCTACTGGTTAAAAGAAAAAGATATATCTATATCTATATGTGTGTGTGTGTGTGTATGTATATATATGTATGTATATGTATATACATATATGTGTGTGTGTATATATATGTATATATATTTGTTTTTGCAGTTTTTGGCCGAGGCCAGGTGGATCAAACCCACCACCTCCGGTATATGGGCTAGCATCCCCCCTCCCTGAGCCACAGGCACTGCCCAATCAATATTTTTTTAAATAACAAACTATTTGCTATGTACCAAAAGGGCTGATAGTAAAAGGAGGGACAATATACAGGGTGGCCATAAGGTTCAGGTGCAATTTAAAACAGCGTGAAATTTAAAATTACACATGAAGTTTATGGCCACCTTGTATAAATAAAACCAGTAAGATATACTAATGTCTGGGGGAAAAAGAGGTTTAAAGATGAAAAGCATAATTAGGGATAGGAAAGATCACTAAACAATGACTAAAAGTCCAGTTCACCAAAAACACAATAATTCTAAATAGGTGCACAACTAACAAAAGATGCTTAAAATATGTAGACAGAGCGAAACATTCACAGACTTCAAAGCAAAAATTGTAAATCCAGTGTCACAAGAGATCCCAATACACTCCTCTCAACTTCTCCCATTAGTTCTCCATCCTTTCTCAGGCTGTCTTCCCTTTAGATCAGGAGAGAAAGACAGAAATACCTTCTTGTTCCAAGGCACAAAATGAAAATTTTTGTGGCTTCACATCCCATACATAAGCTTACTGATCAAGGAAGAAACTCATGGATAGTAAGAGCTAATAGTCAATAGAAAAGGCTATTTTGTCATTAATCACAGGAACAATGAACTGAAGTTGGTGAACCTCTAAAAAATGTCAGGTACTAAGCAGCTTATTGCTACCATCTGTTGGACACAATGTTCATTTGCACTTCAACTATACTCACTTTACAAGTCTTCATATGAAAACATAAGGCCCTAAATTATAACCTTTTCTTAACTTCCTTTATCTAATGTGATGATAAATTATATATCATCTCTCGCTCTCTTATCTCATAGACTTTCTAAATTATATGCGTATACTCTCTCTGTTTATGCAGCTTAAGCCTCTGGTAACAATGTCTTATTTTTTTAAGTTGCAGGTTTACATGAGTATGGAAAACTATATTACCTGAAATCCACTTGAAATTTAATACAGTAGAACCTATGTAAGTTGACCACCTAAGGGACTATAACGAACTGGTCAACATACAGAGGTAGTCAACAAAAGGAACTTCCATGAAGTACATGTGGTACAAATCTGGTCTGTGAAAATTAGGGAAATTTAAAGAGGTGTTCAATGTAGGGAAGTTGTCAACTATGGAGGTTCTACTATATATCCAAAAGACAACCAATTTTCCCATACAACTATTGAAAAATAATACAGTAGAACCTCCATAGTAGGACTGCCTAATTTTCACAGATTAGACATACACCACACGTACTTATCAGTACAGCAGGCCTGACCACCTCCATATGTTGACCAGTTTGTTACAGTCCCTAACAGAGGTTCTAATATATTTTATGTACTGAATAAATCCCAATGAATCACTTGAAATACCCCAGTTACACTTCACTAATATGACATACTATCTGCATTATTGCAATGTTTCTTCATCTATGCACATATAAAGGTATAGTAGGTCTTCTAGCACTCATCTATACTCAGTTCTCTCACTGTACAAGCACACAGGAATACTACATTTCCTGACCCCTTAGTACTTATGTGGGACCATATAATTAGTCCTCATCAATAGAGTGTGACTAAAAGTGCTATGTGTCACTTGCAGCTAACTCAAGTAACTGCATGTATAAGATCCTGCCACAGTGAAAAAAAGGGGCTCCAAAGAATGGTCAAGCCCCAAAATCAAAGCTGCTGATATCACTAAGGACAGCTGCCAGCAGTGCCTGTGGCTCAAGAAATAGGGCGCTGGCCCCATATCCTGGGGGTGGCAGGTTCAAGCCCATCCCCAGCCAAAACTGCAAAAAAAAAAAGACAGCTGCCCATACAGCTGTCCAGACCTGCAGTAGACTTTCTAAGAGTAAAAAAATAAACTTTTACTGTGTTAAGCTACTAGGAGCACATCAAAATTACCTCAACAAGAAAAGTTGTATATCTTAGGTTGTATAATTCTTCACTGTGAGCTGTGTCCTGTGTGATAGAAGATGCTAAGCAGCATCTCTGGCTTCCATCCATTAGATGCCAAGTAATGCTAATCAACATGACAATCAAAATTGTCTCCAGACACTGGCCTCTTCCCTGTCTTTGGGAATGACTTCCCTGTCTTTGGGAATAAACTAACCAATACAATATGTACATATTTATGTATATATAATGAAAATGTGTGTATATTTAAGTCAAAAGTTATATATTCCCCATAGTAGGGTCAGATATTTTTTGGCCCTTAACAGATTTAGTTTCCTATTTCTCTAACTAGTAAAGTTAATTTTTAATTTTTTAAAAATCCAATCAATATCATAAGTCTCTTTATAGTAAGAGAAATAACTGTTCCAAGAATGTATAAATTCATACATACTATGCTGTTCATTTCAGAAGACTCATAGCTCCCAACCGGATGGACATTTCCAATAGGTTCCAAGCCCTCTTCATCCCACATGTATGTTCCATCAGAACTATCAGAGGGAGAGAGTTCAAGTGAAGAACCAGCTCTGTAGTCTGTATCTGGTGAAATTAAGTTATTCCCAGAAGGATGTTTTGTACATTCACTCCTGTCTTCAATTGATTAAAAAAAAGAGAAAGAAAAAGAAATTACTAATTCACAAAATATAATTATTTCTCATGTTCTAAAACTATAAGTTCTAAAAATTTGACATATTATAGCAAAAAAGTTGGCCTAAGAAAAGCACTTATAACTAGCATTTCATGTTTACTAAGCAATAAAAAAAAAAAATCTATAGGCAAATTTTTAAAAATAACCTGAAATAGACAAAAAAAAAAATTATTTAGCCATCTTTTACTTCTGCCAACATTTATAAAAGTACAAATAAAGCCTCCTGTTTCTTTAATTTCCCAGAATAATTGAACCAATGGCCAGAAAACTCAATCCTCTGTGTATATTATTTAATCTCACAGGTGACTCCATAAGGAAAAATCCTATTCTGGCAGTCACGTTTAGAAGACCCACAGGTAATCAAGATTTTATATGTGCATCTCAAGGCATGACCTTGTCCCTTGATTAAACCATGTGAACCAATCTTTTCAGTTTTCTTTTCCATACAGGCATACAATACATTTTCTCCAACATTAATTTAACAGATGCTATTCACCATTTCTTCAATTAGAAAAATAAAGAAAGAAGCCTCTTCTAGAAGTATAACTATAAAAATTGCTAAATAAGAAAAACTTCTGAGGATAAAAATGTATTAGATTAGACATAATGCATGTTATCTCACTTACCCTTTGGTACAGCTTTACTCCTAACAAATAGTAATGAAAAGCTACCTTAAGGGAAGAGACGGTTTGTTTAATGGCATATGCCACTGGGTGATCGAAACAGGGAAAATTATTTGGAAGCACTGCCTATACTGAGGAGAAACAGGCCTGTGTATGACAGCCAAAGAAAAGCAAAGGTAAGAATAATTTTATTAAAGTTGTTTTAGATATGGTGAAAAATAGAATAGGGAGTAAAAGTCACAAGGAAGATAAATGTTGCCCTACTCCAATTTTATCTAGCGCCATCCTTCTGTGGAATTGACAGTTATCTTAGAATTTATCTAATGATAATCCTGAATTTAAGTTGTTATATTTCTAGTAAAAAGCAAATAAAGTTAAGGTTAAGAATATTTACCAGAGACACTTATATCAATCCATTCATTGGTTTTACTGAAGGATTTTTCATTTTCCTTGGAAACATCAAATAGATCATTTGGTGGTACATTTTCATGTTTTTCTTCTTTGAGACAAATTTCTTCTGGAGTTATTCTTGTTCTGTTGGAGTCTTCTATATCTATAAAATCATCACTAAAGTCTTCACTTAAATCATTCTTATCAGAAGATGACAAAGACGACAAAGAAATGTCATCCACATCATCACTCAGGTACCTAATTTTAGCATCATGTTTCACTGTCTGGTCATTTTCTGTTCTAAAATTCTCATTTTCAATTAGTTCTTGATCCTTATTAGCAGCTTTGTCCTTAGCCAAAACTGTAGCATCTTCCTCTATACATGTATCAGCAGGGGAATTTTTATTTCCATCAATTGTGATACTCCCAGAAAATGGAGGTCGGTTAGATTTCAAGAGAGAAGGATGAACCATTCTGTAACCTAAAGTGGAAGTTACACCTGGGCCATTTGGTAAAGCCAGCTTCTTTCCACCAGCAGCATAAGGCCTATTAAATCCATACCCCAAATGTTCATTCCCATTGAGTACTTCTGACTGTCGGGAATTTCTTGTTAGCATGTTTGACCGTAGAGGCACTCTAATGGATAACTGTTGGTTCTGATAAGGCTTTGTTAGTTCTACAGCTCTATTGAAGGAATGTGATCTGGTTATAGATGAAGGTGGAAGGAATGAATTCTGAATGGAATGTGAAAAACTTTGTGACCTTACCATTTTTTCACAACTAATAGATTTAATATTGTCTGGGGATTGTGCTAAGCTTTCTCCAGAACTGCTTCTGGTGGCACTGGAGTTTGCTCTGGGCCTTTGCATGCCACCAGCTGATCGGTTTCCATAAAATCCATTCAATTGCGATTTTGGAGCACTGACTGAAGAATATGAAGTCCTTCCTAATAACGTGCCTTTGGTGAATTTACCCAAATTAGATGGTCCAGAAAAAGACTTTTGGTTTAACTCCTCTGTTGATGACACAAACATAGTGGATGGCTTTGCTAACTTTGATGTGAGTAAAGAAACACTCTTCAAACCTCCCTTTATCCCATTTTTATCAAACATTCCTTGAGTAGAAGCATGTTTATCATGTGAATTCTGAGTACTGCTGGGCTCTTCAGCACCTTGTGCACTAAGTTGATATTTATTTGTTTTTCTCCAATTAAATGAATGAGATGATGGACAATCGGAGCCATTATTTTTGATGTAACTTTTGACATTACTATTCTTGGAAGTTCCTAATAAATTAACAGGTGTCCCATTTGGCATTGGTTGCAATGTACTTCTTACAGATTTTGTTCCATATTTTGGCAACTTGGAACCCAAAAATGTCTTGATTTGTGTTTTTTCTTCCATGAGCTATAGGGTACATTTGTTCTTAAAACTGGACAGAATCTATGGAGAAAAAAAATAAGAGATTAAACATTCCTAAATAAGGATAATTATATGAATTATTACATAACAGGAATACATGTACTTATGTATTAATAAATACATGCCAAAAATCCCAAAAGCTACTCATGATTTCTATAGAACTCTTAATAAATACTGAATGCACTATTTAAATCAACAACTTCACACTGGAAGAAAATAAACAACATTTTTATACACATTTATAAACTTGCCCCAAATGCCCATCAACCCATGAATGGATCAACAAACTATGGCATATGTATACCATGGAATACTATTCAGCCATTAAAAAGATGGAGACTTTACATCTTTTACATTTAACTGTATGGAGCAGAAACATATTCTTAGTAAAGTATCACAAGAATGGAAAAATAAATATCCAATGTACTCAATACTAATAAAAAATCAATATATAAATAATTACATGCTTATATGAATAATGAAACACTAGTACAGGGGAAGGGGAGGAGAAAGGGAGAAAGGGGGGAAGATGTTTGGGGTATGTGGCAGTATCTCACCTATGCTACACGTTGTGAGGGTTTATGACACGCCCCCTGGGTGAGGGACTCTTTTACAACTGGAACTTTATCCTGGAAGTGAGAACTATGTCATCTAAATATTTGTACATTCATATTAATTTGAAATAAAGAAAAAAACTTTATAAACTTGGGCTATGATGACAGCAAAATCCAGAAATAACAGATTACCAAATTTGACTGTATAAAAAAAAAATACTTTTATATCTTCCAATTTCCAGTTAAAATAACTTTTTCTCTCTCATTTAATAGTCTCTTATTTAAAAACAAGAACATGTGGCAGGGTGCCCTTAGCTCAGTGGTTAAAATGCTAGCCCTAAGTACTGAGGATGGTGGGTTCAAACCCAGCCTGGGACTGCTTAACAAAAAAAAAAAAAAAAAAAAAAAAAAAGGCATGTAATCTTTTTGAACATAAATGGTCTTATGAAAACTGGAATATATTTTTAAAACCTTAATTACTAGGCGGCAACTGTGGCTCAGTGGGTAGGGCGCTGGCCCCATACACCAAGGGTGGCAAGTTCAAACCCGGCCCCGGCCAAAATGCAAAAAAAAAAATAGCCAGGCATTGTGGCAGTGTGGCAGGCACCTATAGTCCCAGCTACTTGGGAGGCTGAGGCAAGAGAATTGCCTAAGCCCAAGAGCTGGAGGTTGCTGTGAGCTGTGACACTACAGCACTCTACCGAGGGTGATAAAGTGAGACTCTGTCTCAAAAAAAAAGACAAAACCTTAATTACTAATATCACAGGAAGGATATACGTCCAGAATACAAGCATATAAAAAAAGAGATTTCTTCTGGCAATAAGGGTTGAGATATCAGCTGTCATTTTAAGCAACTAGCTCAAAAAGAGAACTACAAGCACAAAAAGTTCAATGCACACAAAATGGCATAAAACTAGAAATGAATATTCTATTTGAATAACTTTAATAAAGTATAATATGTCAGGTGATGGTATTATAAAGATGAGAGAAATATTAAAATAGCCTCATAACAAGAGAAATAAAACAGGGCCACTGTATATTCACTGTGATTATGTAGACGTTCTATAAAAACACAAACAAGAGAAAATGGAAATTTCAAAATATACACCTTGGGGTCATTAATTTCTTCATAAATCACATGATACTGTCTTTAATTTGTTAAATTTTTTAAATTAGAAAACGGATTCCAAATCAACCCTAGCCTAACAATTAGAGTTTCTAGAGTAAGTATTATAATGTTAAAAGTAAATACTTAGAAAATCATAGCACTTTCAAGTAAAAATGGCAGGGTAAAGCAGAATTAAACAGTTTCCCATCACCAACGATAAATGGGACAGTGTGTGTGTGTGTGTGTGTGTGTGTGTGTGTATATATATATATATATATATATATATATATATAATTTTGTAGTCAAAAGCCCACCAACTATAGTCAAACAAGAAATAATTCAAACTAAAAACCTATAATTCTTAAGAAGCAGTGGGCAGTATGGTACAGAATGACTCCTAGCCTGATTATACTGCCAGAAAGCAGTAACAAGAAAGATAAGCGGGCTGCCTCAGGAGGAAGTTTAATAAATATCCTCCAATTTGAATAGACAGATTTAATTTATGCCAAGTGCAGTGGCTCACACCTACCCCAGCACTTTGAAAGGTAGAGATGGGAGAATCACATGAGGCCAGGAATTGGAGACCAGCCTGAGCAACACAGTGAGACCTCGTCTATATGAAAAAGAAAGCAAAATAGCTTTGTGTGGTGGTGGGTGTGTGTACTCCCAGCTACTCAAGAGGCTAAGGCAGGAGGATCACTTTTGAGCCCAGGAGTTTGAGGCTGCACTGAGCTATGATCACACCACTGCATTTCAGCCTAGACAACAGAGCAAGACCCTGTCTCTTGAAGGAGGAAAAAAGAAAAAGCCTCTAAAGCTTCTTTCTTGTCCTCGCTCCCAAGATGACAAAAGAAAAGAAGGAACAACCAAAAACAGGCCAAAATGGCTACAGCCATGTGCAGCCTATCCACTGCACGAACTGTGTCCAATGTGTACCTAACAACAATCTATTAAGAAGTTCACCATTCCAAACATAGTGGACCAGAGCTGTCAGGAACATTTCTAGAATAAATGTTTTCAATGCCAATATGCTTCTCAAGCCATATATGATTTACTGCCTGAGTTGTACCATTCACAGCAAGGTAGTTAGGAATTGGTCTCAGGCAGCCTACAAGGACTGAACACTGTCACCCTGAGTTGAGCAGGTACTGCCCCACAACCTCCACCAAAGTCTATGTAATAAGCCAAGTCCTTAACCACAGGAGAAAAATGATCCTCTGAGGGAAAAAGGAAGGGCTCTCACAACAATGACATCTTATACCCTTTCATCTACAAAGAAGCAGAACGAGAAAAATATACACTTATCAAAGGAGTACTGAGGGGGTACATTAAAATAAAGAAAAAAATCACAACTAAGGTGGGAATGGCCTTAGGGGGAATCACCCACATTATATCAAGACACAAGTGAAGTCTTGACCAACCTATCCGAATTAACTTGAGCAAGATAAAAATAGCCAACAACTGTATAAATAATAACATACATCTAATAAAACAAAAGCTCAACGATGAAAAGACAAAATAGATAAATTTAAAAAGAGGTTATAGAGCTAAGTAAACCAATTAAAAAGAGCAAGACATCTGAAAAAAAAGCAAGAAAAAGAACCAAAGACAGGAAATCAAACTAATGGCAAGGGGAAAAAATCTTAAGATACTGAGAAGAAAAAAACCAACAACAATGAAATCAAAGCCATTAGATAGAAAATGTAGGACAAAGATTGAACACAGAAATAATTAGTCTCCCTGAAGTAGAATAACTAATCAAGTGGAAGAGAAAAGGCAGGGAGACATAATAGAAAATATCCCTAAAATAGAGGTAAAAAAAAATTGTATACAGGGAGAGGAAAAATGTACCAAATCACAGCTCTGAATACATGTCCTAATGAAGTTAATAAAACACCAAGGATAAAGAAATAATTCTACAGAAATGCAGGATGGAGGAAGGGGGAAAGCATTTCACCTTGTAAAGATTTTAAAACTAGGCATGAAATTGCTGGATCCTTCCAAAGAAATGCTGGAACATTTCTGGGGATAACTTATCCTACAGGAATCACATTAAATTACCATAAAAATGTGTTCTATATTCACTATTTCCACTCCACAATTCTAGTTCTTTTTTTTGTTTGTTGTTGTTGTTGCAGTTTGGTCGGGGCTGGGTTTGAACCCGCCACCCTCGGCATATGGGGCCGGCGCCCTACTCACTGAGCCACAGGCACTGCCCCACAATTCTAGTTCTTATGCTCGTAATTTCTTCCTGTACTACCAAGCTTTCCTACATTATCTCAAGATACTAATCTCACTTCTATTCAAACTGTCAACAGTTATCCTCTTAAAACACAGATCTGATCATATTATTCTACTCACTGAACTACCAAAATAAAACCCAAAATTCATTACATAGGGACCAACCTTCTGTTTGGTTCTACCCTATCTATACTGTCAAGCAAAGATGCATTTCCCAAAATCTACTGTATACTTTCTACCTTCTATGCCTTTACTAAATATAAAGACTACCTTGAAGACCCTATTCTCAAAAGTCCAAAATTACTACTAAATACACAAACCTTTCCAGTTAAAATTAATCTTGCATTCTTCTTTATTCCCTTCATGCCAATAATACAGGTGAGTCTGTCTTCTAATTGAGTGCATGCCTAGTTTGCCCATAAGAAAATAAACTCATTGAGAGCATTACCTGAGTCTATATACTCTACTTTGAGACCTGTTATGGGACCACAATTATAATAGATCCTCAACTTCCAAGTAAATACATAATCTCTTAATGCAAATTAACTTAACAAATAGTCAAGACTAAAAATAACTTTGTTTGGGGAACCTATGATTAACTGGTAGTAGCTGCCTTGAGTAATGAGTTGAAGAGGGTTCTAACATCAAATGTAGTCTCTCAAGTAGTATCCATCAAGCAGGAGTGCCTGCCACAAGCAGAGAAAGGAACAGTGGCAATATCCATGCGATGTAACTGCCTTCTACATTTTTGATAATGAAAATTACCACAAAACATACTCCCACACCCACAAACACTCTCAGCATAGACTAAGAAAACTGATAATGCTACTACACATATAAGGGTCATTTTTCAAATCACTAAATAACACATACCTAAGATTCTGTCCACAGGTGACTCAGTCTGTGAATCAGAAAGGCTTTAACATTTCCCTGCCTATCACAAGTAGACTGAGGAGAGAACATTCTATTCTTTCACTTCTCTATGCCTCTATTTTCCTGTCTAAAATGAGGATAATACATGTCCCAAGAACATCTCAAGTATTAACAACTTAGAGATACAATATGAGTCCAAAAGACAGATACACTGTTAAAGCATCCAGGGTTCTAGCACTTAGGGAAAATAAAACCTGAAAATGCTATTTCCTATCAAGAATATTCACTGGCTGGGCGGCGCCTGTGGCTCAAGGAGTAGGGTGTCGGCCCCATATGCTGAGGGTGGCAGGTTCACATTCAGCCCTGGCCAAAAGAAAAAATAAAAAAAGAATATTCACTGGCTTCTAAATGTACAAATAATTGCAACACAAACCATCAATCATCTTGAACTGTGGTCTTAAGACTAGTCTGGCTCAACTGTTAAGTTCTTACACTCGTTTACATTATGACTATTGTCACTTCATTATTGATAAGCTACCTTCTGTCTTCAAATGTTCATGAAATTTTTTCTTATATTTCATTACAACTAAGAAATGAAATAAAATAAAACGGAAGTTTTGAGTTTGCCTCTTAGCCATGCTTGTCTTTGTTGCACTTCACCAGATCTGCAATCTGTTAATGGTTTCATTTTTTAGATGCTTAACAATTTGAAAATGTACATGCTGGTAACATGTAATGATACATCCTCTCTGACACATTTTAATACTCTCTGTGAGAGTTAATGGTAAACTAATAATACCTAGTAGACGTCTTGGAAATACCTGAGATTTTCTAAGTTACTTTCTGTAAGAATTTGCAAAAGTACAGCACATTTACAGTACTGGTATTTCACATTTGAAAAAATTTTCCAAAACTTCTTATAAATAATTTTTTTTAAAAGTTACTAAATCAGAGTTTCTTGCTTTTAAAAGGAACTCTACTTCTAAATAAGTAGAACGGAGAAAATATTATTTAGCACTTACATGACAAATACCATGCTTATCACTTTAAAGTTCCTTATTAATCTTAATAACTAAGATGGGATGAAATAACTTAAATAACTAAGATTCAGAAATGCTAAAATACTTGTCTAAAGTCACAAGTTCACAAACTGCCTAAGAGTAGCTGGGTTTAAGTCTACCTGATTCAAAAGCCAAGGCACACTGTCTTCATGACAAAGTGATGAACACCATAACAGATCTTTCAGTCAAAGATCGACCTCACTGTACAATGGTAGTTTTAAGTTTATAATGGAGCTGAAAAATTCCTGTTGCCTAGTGACATCACAGTTCCTTAATAGGGTAGCACCATTACTTTAATTTTTATATATTTAGTGTAGCCTAAGTATACAGTTTATGAAGTCTACAATAGTGTACAGTAATATCCTTGGCCTTTACATTCACTCACCACCCACTCACTGACTCACCCAGAGCAACTTCTAGTCCAGAAAGTTCTCTTCATGGCAAGTGCCCTATACAGGTGTACCATTTTTTATCTTATATACTACATTTTTTTACTGTACCTTTTCTGTTGCTTAGATGTTTAGATACACAAATATTGTGTTACAACTGCCCAGCAGGGGTGTACAACCTTTTGGCTTCTCTGCACCACACTGGAAGAAAAGTCTTGGCCACATATCAAATACACAAACACTAACAAAAGCTGATGAGCAAAAAAATAAATAAAAAGGTCAAAAAGTCTGTGCATAATTTTCATAATATCTGCCACCACAAATAAGCAAGAAAGTCCTTTGGTGATTCACATGAAATTGGATACCCCTGGTTGGGTACAGGTTTGTAGCCTACAAGCAACAGGCCACACCATGGAGACAAGGTGGGTAGTGGGCTATACCATCTAGGTTTCTAGATTTTGTGTAAGTACACTCCGACGTTCACAAAAGGATAAAATTGCCTAGGGACACGTTTCTCAGAAGGGATCCCTATCGTTCAGGGACACACAACTACATTCTGAGAGGCTTACTGATAGCTAGCAACAAGAGTAAGAAGACTGGATAGCTAATGTTGGAGGAGAAGCATAAGGGCTGCAAAGGTCCTAAGTATTAAATAAAGGAGAGGTTTTGCAGAGGAACAGTAAGAGCCATCATTTTTTTCAAACTCCTTTTATACCCATTACCCCAACATCTGAGGAAGCACCCACTCATTTTCTTTTTTTAGTTTTCAAATACCTTTTTAGAAGGTATGAATGCCTGCATTTTAGAGACTTAAATAGGCATGAATTCACTATTGAATCCAACAGCAATTAACTGAACAACGATGATGACTACGCAAAGGCAAGCAGTCACTTTTGAAACTTGCTTTCACCTATACAGATATACCCTAATTTAAAATTGGCTGGCATGATGGCTTTAGCCTTAAAACCCAGAGACTCAGGGAGCCAAGGATGGAGAATTGAATTGTTTGAGACCAGGAATTTAAGACCATCCTATGTAACATAGTAATATTATGTCTCTCCAAAAACTTCTTAAAAAATTAGCCAGTGTCCACCCACACTTGTAATCCTAGCACTCTGAGAGGGCTAGGCAGGTAGGTTGCTGGAGCTCAGGAGTTCAACACCAGCCTGAGCAAGAATAAGACTCTATCTCTACTAAAAATAGTAAAACTAGCCAGGTGTCATTGTGGACACCTGTTGTCCCAGGTACTTCGGTGGCTGAGGCAAGAGGACGGCTTGAGCCCAAGTTTGAGGTTGCTGTGAGCTATGACATAATGGCATTATACCGTGGCAGATTGAAACTCTGTCTCAAAAAAAAAAAAAAAAAAAAAATTATCCAGGCCCATGACATGTGACTATAACCATATCTACTTGGAAGGCTGAGGTGGAAGGATGGCGTGAGTCCAAAAGTTCAAGGCTGCAGTGAGCTATATCACACCACTGTATTCCAGCCAGGACAACAGAGTAAAACCTCATCTCTAAAACTAATAACAACTCTAAATGATTTTTGTTGTTTTACCTTATTTTACTTAAATATTTTCCCTATATTCCCTTTTCCTTTGTTTTTCATGACTGTTATCTGTGGCATAAGTAATTCAAAGGCTTGACTGTAGCAATTAAGTAAGCAAAAATGACATCTTTGGCCAAAGTAAAGTTTTAAAAGAGTATAACTTTATTCTAGATTCTTTCAGATTTTACAAAGTATAAACCATGTTCAACACAAAGTACCATTATTGAATTTTATTAGCTTTTACCTCAAATTCACAACAGCAACATATATATACATATATACAAAGAATAACAGCTTAATAAGCTCCTATGTATAAGCTCCTGTTTACCTAAGTAAAACAGGTACTAATTCATGACACTAATTTTTCCCAACTCTCCACAAACCCAACTAGCTTACTAACCATAATGAAAAAAACTAATCTTCCCTTATGGCTTCTTTCTTGCTTAATAATTTATTCTAATTTGGAATCTCAATCTTTACCCACATCCACAGCACCTAATTCTTTTTTATTTCCCCAAGAAGAAATTTAAAACTTTTGGCTTTATAAAATATTACTGTTAAAGATAATACTAAATTACAAAAGAAACAGAGCATGACATAGTCTCAGTACAAATGGGCTCTTTAAATTCTGACTCCTTGTATGATTTAATTACAAAAGGATTTAGATAATTACACAATTCTCAATAGCTACTGCACGCCCATACTTTAACATTTTCAAAAAGTAAAAATCCTCAAACTAGTTAACATTATTTAATCAGTCCCCAGAGTAGTGACACTGAGACTCTTAATGATTTGCCAATTAGCAAAGTGACTGCTAAAGTCAGGTACAATGTTTGCCTCTCTGAGTTGACTGTCATGCAAAATCTGATGAACACTAAATATAACCGCAACATAAGAGCAATCTTACTGTTCTCAGACTAACAAAATTAAACTTCTTCCTTTGTAAGGAAGCCCCATTTAATCTGCTACATTATCTCCATATGGGATTAATATACCAATTTTTCATTAAGCAACTATGATACAATATACTGAAAAGTACACAAAGAAAGATGTAATACCTGCTAAAAACAGCTTATGATCTGGTAAAGGATGTCTTGTGCAATGACTTGAAACATTCATTCAGTCATTAAATATTTATTGAAAACGTATTATGAATCAGGCTCTCTGCTAGAGGCTAAAATAAAACATTCCAATATAAGGAAAAAGACATGTAGGCAAGAAACAGGCAACGAAGTACTATAATTGTTATAGTAGAATATATGGGGCAAGCACCTGGGGCACAAAAAAGAAAGTGCTTAATCCGTAGAGGAAGATATTATAAAGATATTATAATAATATATAAATAAAGATATATAATAATATAAAGAATATTATAAAGATATTATAAAGATATTCATAGAAGCCACAATGCTTGAGCTAAGTCCAAAAAGATAAATATTAATTGTAAATAATAATAAAGACACTGAATGTAAAAGGCAATATAGCCTAAGACCATAAACAAAAGCATGAAACCAATGTGGAACATTCGTAAGTGTTGTTAGATGAACAAGAGCAGAGAACATGGTTCAAAGAAATTCATCAGGAAAAGAGGGAACACTGGAGAAAGCAGAGCCTTCAGAGGGCATTACGTGCCATACTGAGAAATCTGGACTTTTACTATTGGCAATTAGGAAAACAAAGGGCTTTAGATTGGAAAACAAAAATGATCTGACCTGAATTTTGAAAATCACTTTGATTTCCTATGGAGGATAGCTAGAAAAAGAAAGGAAGAAAGGTTAAGAAGTTATTAACATGAGAAAGATGAGAAGGATGGTAGTAACAGGTACAAATACAGAAGACACTAGCAATATTAAATCAAAAGAATTCTGTCACAATGGCAGACACAAAACTAAAGTACAATATGTAGTTAATAAATAGGTTATTAGATAGACAAATAATTGACTAAATGATCAGATGTAGGAGATGAGAGAAGAACTCAAGATTCCAGACTTGTCTGATTGGACATAAAGTGGTCTTTCATTCAGAGTAAATATTACATCTAGGGATGAACTTAGTGCATCAAGCTAATGTTGAGGTGCCTACAAAGAGGGCAGATGAAGGTGTTTGCTGATCACACAAAGGAGACGGAAATATAAGGGCAAGGTCTGAAAGGGAAATGATGATTTGGAAATGTAAGTACAGGGATGATAGCCAAAGATTCCACCAGGAACAGGTGCAGTCACCTGGAGAAGATACAGAATAAGGAGAGAAAGGTAAGGCCATCATTGCCCTGGGATCACCAACATTTAAGTATTGGGGGCGGGGGCAGAGGATGTATAAACTAAGAAGAAGAAAACCAAAAGAGTAGTTTAGAAGAGAATTTGAGGCACCAAGTAGTGTCAAATTCCACAGATAAGTAAAGAAAAATTAAAAGCTAAAAAAAATTATTAAACTTGATAGTCTGCAAACTTGGTCACATTTTCTGAAGCAGTTTCAGAAAATAAGTTGAGGCACAGAAATCTGACGATAGCAGTTTCAAGAATGTAAAAGAGATCAAAAGAAAAAAATAGTAGTCAAAAAAACACAACTTATTCTTTCAAAGACAAAAAGGCAGTAACTTGAAGCAATATAGAGGCAACCTTCTTTTTTATGGGAAAAGAGCTCAAAGAAAGGTTAAAAATAAATAAAATGGTGGGAACAATATTTAGAACAAAATCCCACCATCAAGGTGGCCTTCCAGTTCCATTTTTGAGACCTAAAATGCTGGACAGGATAATTGGAAGAGGGTCTGATTTACAGCTGAGTCAAAAAGAAAGTGGCAGCTTGACAGCATATGGCTCAGGATGCTGGTCCCAGAAATCTGAACACTGCACCCACAGTAGCCATACTAATTTCAGGCCCCCAACACCCGCCTTAGCCAGGATGAGCTGAACCTGCCGGGTGTAGGAATCATGTCTGCAGCTGAATGGAGCTGAAGGAGGTAAGCAGTGTTACTAAACATTACAAGCAAACTCAACCAGTAAGAGCACAGAGAACTTGAGTAATACAAATAATTTCAAAAACATAATGAATGTAATG
This sequence comes from Loris lydekkerianus, assembly GCA_963574355.1. Lineage (NCBI taxonomy): Eukaryota > Metazoa > Chordata > Mammalia > Primates > Lorisidae > Loris > Loris lydekkerianus. The sequence goes on from CAUYPK010131838.1 coordinate 28,251, forward strand.
AAAATGTCCATCAAATATACTCAGTAGCTTTAAGATACTCGTTTTTTTAAATTTTCAGTATCTACCACAGAGCTTAGTACACAACAAGCACTAGGCAATGGTTCTCAATCTGTGGGTTGCAACAGATTTGGGGGATTTCCTACATACCAGATTTACATTATGATTCATAACAGTAGCAAAATTACAGTTATGACGTAGCAACAAAAATAATTTTATGATTGGGGGTCACTCACCACAACATGAGGAACCGTATTAAAGGGTTGAGGTATTAGGAAGGTTGAGAACCACTGCACTAGAGCGTACAATGAATGATGTCTTGGGACTGGCTCAGGCTACTATCCCAAGAGATAGGAACACCTGTGGAAGGCAAGTAGCACGGTGTCTCCATGACGAGATTAGAGGATGGAAAGGCCTAATTGTCCCTGCTGAAGACAAAAAAGACAACATGATTTTGAAAGCCCCTAAAGATAACTAATTTTTATCAAGTCCAGATGTGTGTGGCACTGTGCTAAGTAATTTACCATATCTTAACCTAACAATTGTAAGACAGGAATATTTATTTACATTTTGCCAATGAAGAAACTGAGCTTTACAGAGTTTAAGTAACTTGTCCAAGTTCATACAGAGACTAAGAGCCCAGGACCACTGAATCTAAGTCAGTGGCATTCAAAAGGTGGTAGTAGCAGCTGCAGCTAACATTTTCATAGTTCTATATGCTAGGCAATGTTCCAAGGATTACAAACACATTAATCATCACACTGAATATCAAAATACTCCACAATTCAAATGTGACCATTACTCTAACAGCTCTCTCCAACTCATTTTCTTAAGCTAACACTCAATATACCTGTGTCTTTCAAACTGCAGCTCATGACATCAATTTATTGCTTTTATGTGAAGCAGATCTTATTGATAAGTGTAAACAACAGAATAGAAAAGACTGCCACATTCTGTTCCAAGTACTTCAGTGCTAGAAGAGACAGCTGAGATACAGGAAAACTGCAGGACAAGCGTATGTAATGATTGTGTTTAGTTGTGTACTGAGTTGAGGAGGAAACAATTAAATTTAGCAGTATAAAATATTAAAGAACTCATTCATGAAAAATAAATCAAAAAACCTGCTTCTTCTATAAATATAAAGGTTATATAAACCAGAAGAGAATTATTCATTCTCTTTAGAGTCAGTGCAATTAAAAAAAAAAAAAATAAGAATAATCAATTTTCTGAAGAAATCAACACTTGGGGGAATGAGGGGGGGAGAAGAGGGGGCTTCTTGTGCTCCCACTTAAAGGGCACAAAGTAAAAGTGTATAGCACACCTTTTGGATGTGGGACACAACTACTCTACATAACAAATTCAAAAATTGTGCCTGGTTGTTTGTACCCTGACAATGACAAGAAAGAAAGAAAAGAAAGAAGAGAAAGAAGAGAAAGAGGAGAAAGAAGGAGAAAGAAGGAGAAAGAAAGAAAGAGAAAGAAAGATCAACACTTCAGGAAAGCTTTTAGAAGAATATATGGGATGCGAAAAAGGAATATGAAGCTAAAAAAAAAAAAAAAAAAAAAAACGTTAATTTTAATAAGCCAAAGAAATTTAGCCATTGAGCACACACGAAAAAACAGAGGAGTAGTTGTGAGGGAAGGGTGTTACCACAGCCACCCAAACAACAGAAAATAATCAATATACAAATTGCTTCCTGGGTGAAGGACTCACCTACAACTGGAACCTTACCTTATAAATGCAAACAATGTAATTTAAATCACATGTACCCTTATATTAATCCAGGAAAAAATATATACAAATTGAAATTCTTTCAAGAATATCACACTGAGAAAAAGTTTTCATTTTTGAACAATGAATCCTAACACAGACAAGCTCTATAGCTTAAAATAACTCTCTTCTTGCAAACACAGCTAAAGCCAAGAAAAGGGAACACAGAAAGAAAATCAGATAAATACCACAAACAAAAAAAATTAAGTCTCTTGTATGATAAGCCTAAGAAAATACTTCTCACCACCTTAAGAAATTGGAGGTGGGCTTAGCACCTCTAGCACAGTGGTTAGGGCACCAGCCACATACACCACGGCTGGCAGGTTTGCCAGAGCCTGCTAAACAACAATGAAAACTACACCAAAAAAATAGCCAGGCATTGTGGTGAGCACCTATTAGTTCCCAGCTACTGGGGAGGCTGACCCAAGAGAATCACTTGAAACCAAGATTATGAGGTTGCTGTGAACTGTGACACTACCGCACACTACAGAGGGCAACACAATGAAACTCAGTCTCAAAAAAAAAAAAAAAAAGAAAGAAAGAAAAGAAAAGAAATTAAAAGTGGCTAAAAAACCAACAAAGGAAAATGAAAAGTAATGTTCTAAACAGGAAGATGACATAAAAATAATGGAAGTACAACCAGAGAAATTTGGAAAACCAGGTTAAGAAAGAAATCCTAAATAAAGGGAGAGACACTTAACTGAAAGCCAGTCAGCATGATTATTAAAATACAAATTCAATTAAAAAAGCCAGCTGAGAAGATTGGATTAAAGATAGCAGCTAAGTAACAGCTTCCCTGCAACTGGGCACTGCGAGTCTGGGGAGACAAGACTCCAGACATCTCTGGCCGGTGGGATCTGCCTATGATCATCCCTTTGAGGATACAGGGAGACAGCAAGGGACTTCTGGAACCCAGGAGGAGGACAAAAACAGTGGAAAACTGGCATGTGGCTGCGTGTGTTCAATCAACCTAATCACTCCGGCAACTGTGAGTACAAGCAGCAGTCAGACTGCAAACTGGGAAGGCCTTACCTGTGAACTTTTTTGGTGTTCTTGGACTTGGCGCTCAGTTGAGCTGCCTTGGGGAGAGCTTGAGCAAAAGTGTGGAGAACTTTGGGCATTGTCTGGGGCCCCAAAATGAGCCACTGAGCTGGGCTCAGTGAAAG
>CAUYPK010131842.1:0-17637 GCA_963574355.1 Loris lydekkerianus
TATTGTAATTGTTTTGGGTAAATATTTTTATTTTTGAAATTTACCAGCGGCTGCTGCATTTTCCACCTCGGCTTATACTCGAGTCACTAAGTTTTCCCAGTTTTTAGGGTAAAATTAAGGGGGTCGGCTTATACTCGGGTCAGCTTATACTCGGGTCAGCTTATACTCGAGTACATGCGGTATGCAGGTACATGAGACTTCAGGAACATTTTTGTGTAATACAATATCTACGATAGTCTTACTAATTTTGAAATCATATTGGTTTTAGTGTCTACGTCTCTGTTCTTTTCATTTGTCTGGGAAATGCTGTGTTTTTTTTGCCACTAATTAAAATTTAATTTTGAATCTAGAATATTCTTTCAAATATGAATGCACTATCCAACATACCTACAGGTGTTTTTTCTATTAAAGATAATTAAAGGAACATGATATTTTTCTTCCTATATAAATAAAACCACACATTGATGTAGAACCTCATATTTACATGAGATTCTCTCTAAGGCAAGAAAGAAGTGGAGAGACACAAGGCAGGTGAGACTCAATAATTGAAAGCAGCAATTCCACCAATGCAATTCCACGCATGTACCAGAAATCATTCATGCTGCGAAAAAGCACATTTATTTTAATAACGACCAACTGTGTTTTATATCATTTGACTAAAGCTATTCACGTTTTAAAATGCCTGTTTTGTATTAAAACAGTTGGCATAATTCAGATAGTTCTTAGGTCAACAGTTACACACAGCATACAAAAGGCGCAGCCAGACGAGCGCTCAGAAAGGATAGAATTCACAACCTTTAACTGAGAAATAGTCTGGGAAAGATTTTTTTAAGAAAGATTAATTATTAACGTAATTCATCATAGTTAATAAGAAAAGTTACATTTCCTTATAAAGTGAAGACATTTCCCCCCCAAAATTTGCTTTTGTGTGTATTCTCATAGGAATCTAATTGAGTATTTTTCAAGAATAGAAACATTGAACGGATAATAAAAATATGTAGGAAACAAAGGTAGACTGCCATCTTTACACTGGCTTCACACTTAAGTTAAACAAGATATTCCATATTTAGAAACTTATACTAACTTCTTAACATTTTAGATGCTACAAATTATGGCATAAGAAACCAAGAAAATGTCAAAATGACATTTTTAGAAACTAGAGTCTCTAAAAAGGAAAATAATGTGTAATGCAAATATTTTTTACAGAATGTTTGTGTAACACAAATTTAAAAATAGAGAGAAAAGCATAATCCTTCGTGGATAACATATATCAAGGTATTGGAAATGATACATTTAAAATCATTTCACATTATAAACTACAGAGAACAGACTGGGTTCACAATCTTTTGTATATCAAGAAAAATGAGAACCGAATTATCTATATCATCTCTTATTGTAGCGTGTGAAATCTTCATCATAATATGAATTGGCCGCATGTGGGAACCTAGCACTGTGTCGCTCTTAGCAATGCATAATTATTCACATCGACTTATAAGAAGGGAGTGCTAAATAGAAAATGTAAGACTCATTATGCAGAGTTGTATATTGTTTTCATCAAAAAGGCCGAAACTGTTTATTTTCCCCATAACACTTATTTTGTCTACCAATGTCTGAAGTTTGTTCATATGGCAAATACTTGATTTCTTTTTTCATTTCATTTTCTAGGACAATGTGCTCAGATATCTACAGGTATGCCACTGGATTTGATCTTTCACACAGCATGTGCCCCTAGATTCACCCTCAAATGTATAAAATAGTAGGACTAAAAGACACAAAATAATATATATATATATATATATATATATATATATAAAATATATATATATATATCACATAACGCAGACACATACTGACACACACACACAAGATTACAAATTTACCTCATTGATTTTTTTTTATCAATCCATACATTATACAGCTATGTTTATTCCAAGCATCAGATAGACAAATTAAATACACACACACATTAATATTGACTGAATCATGCCAAGGATCCTGGCAGTCAAAAGATGCTGATGAAGCAGAAAGAGCTCTGAGCGGCAGAGGGCGCTGTCCTGAGTCTATTATGCCTGGGATTTGACCCTCTGAATTGCAATAGGTCCCGTCTCTATGTGAAGTTCGAGAGATCACTCACAGAGGGGGATACTTTAAGTACTAAAATGGACATTCCATACCCCCTCGAAGGTTATATATTCTGTGTCACAAGCCATGGTGATATTTTCTAGGGAATCAGGACTTACAGGTACTGGTCCTGTTTACCACAGGGAATCTTCATCCAAAGCCAAGTTCTGAAAGTTCTACCAAATATTAATAAATTGTTTATTTACCCAGGTGTCTGTCCCCCCACACCTGCGGGGAATGAGTAGCTCCTAAACCAGCTGCTGTAACTCATTTCTCCCAGTTGGTTGTCTTCCAACCATTTAACCATCAGTCCATATGTCAGCTAAAGAGTGCTCAACAGAGAAATTAACGGATGTTGGATAGATTGTCTTCTATACAGGTGCTTACTATCAAATACAAATGTTTAATCTAATGTTTCTATTCCTTTATCTTTATAAAAATGTGAGCTGCCTACTCACCATTGCATCTCCACTAACCCCCATGAATCACCTAAAAGTCAATTATAATTGATTTGCTCAAGCAATGAGTAAAAGCTTATTTAAATATTTAACAGTTTTATGACCAAATTGAAGGTTAAGGAGACAAATAATATATGGCATGTGAGAAACATTATAAAAATCTAGGTGTCGTTAACAGGACATACTTAGGAGCTACATGCTACATGATGGTACAAACAAAATAAAATGCTAAAATAATTCATTTTAGTCCTTAACTATAGTCCTTAAGACTTAACTATAAAAGTTAAGTCTTATACGTTAGATCACCCTTATAATGAATTAGTAAAACCTTGCTACATAAAAACATTTTATGTAATTGTTTTCCACTTGTATTTTATAGTTGGAAATTTGTAATGCAATCTGATTTTCTATTTATTGTCACTATTATGCATGGTTCACACTTAACACATTTACAGAACAGGTCAATGATCCTCATGTCTCCGAAATTTTTTTATGAGTAATATTCTGACAGTTGGAACCAAGGCTCAAACATGGTGAAAGCTCCATTCTTCCCACTATACCCCATGAACATTCATTAAAAATGTGGCCATGACATGCTGGCTTAAATGTTTTCTAAGTCGTCTTTGATTTTATATGCCTTTGTCAATGCTGATAATTTATTGCACCAATAGTATGGATGATAATAACTATTATAATTTTTAAAATTATAATAGATTACTAATGTATACTGGTTGTGTTTTTGTTTTAGAAAAATAAGGATTTGTTTTTAAAATTTTAGCTTTTATGGTAGCAGCATACATTACAATTCTGAAAGACTCAAAAGAATTGACACAGAATATCACACCTCCCTGTAACTAAAATTCCATTACAAAATAAAAAATTCTATTATTGTGAAAATATTTTCCTTTATAAGGATCCATGAATTTTCAAAAAATACTTTATATCAGTAAAATAGTAAAATATTACATTTAAAATATATGTTTTTGCTGGGCACAGTGGTTCATGCCTGTAATCCTAGCACTAGGGAGACTGAGGCAGGTGGATTGCCTGAGCTCGCAGGTTTCAGACCAGCCTGAGCCAGAAAGAAACCCTATCTCTAAAAATAGCTGGGCATTGTGGCAGACACCTGTAGTCCCAGCTACTTGGGAGACTGAAGCAAGAGAATCTCATTGCTGTGATCTGTCACACCAGGGAACTCTATCACGGGTGACAAAGTGAGAGTCTATCTTGAAATATATGTATGTAGATGTGTGTTTAATAAGGATATGAAAAAATGATCAGCAACACTAGTTACCATGGAAATGCACTTTAAAACCACAATAAGATATCACCTCACACCTATGTAGAATGGTCATTATCAGAGAGATAAAAGGTAAGTATTGGCAGGAATGTGGAGAAAAGGGAATCCTTGCACAATGTCGGTGTCAATGTCATTATGGAACAGTATGGAGGTTCCTCAAAAAATTCAAGATAGAACTGCAATATGACCCATCCGTCTCACTTCTTGGTGTATATTCAAGGGAAATAAGCTGCATTCCCTGGCTCATAGCTACATTATATGTAATAGCCAAGATATGGAATCAACCTGAGTGTTCATTAGAAAATGGATGGATGAAAAGAAAGCATTGCATATGTACAGTGGAATGCTATTCAGCCTTTAAAAAGAAGAAAAACCTGCCAATTTGCAATAACACGGATGAACCTAGAAGACATTATATTAAGTGAAACGCATCAGGCAAAGGAAGGCAAGTCCTGCTGCCTAATCTCATACATGAAACAAAATTTACTGAATGTAGAATATAAGTGTCTTACCACAATAACTAAGAAAATGCCGTGAAGGCTATGTTAACCAGTTTGATGAAAATATTTTAAATTGTATGTAAGACTAGCACATTGTACCCCATGTTTGCATTAATGTACACAAGCTACAGCTATGATTTAATTAAAAAAATAAAAGGTTGATGCAGAAAGTAGAATTGTAGTTGTCAGGAGCTTTGGGAGTAGGGGGTAGGAAAGTGTGGGTCAAAGGGCACAAAGTTTCAGTTTGATGGAAGGAATGGTTCTGAATCTCTATTGTAGATCATGGTTAAAGACAGTTAAAATAATGTATATGTGAAAATTCCTAAGAAAGCAGATCGTAAATACTTTCACCATAAAAACTGATAAGTATCTGAGGTGATGGACACATTAACCAGATTGATTTAATCATTTCATGATATATACGTGTATCAAAGCATCACATTATATAACATAATTATATACATTTTTATTTGTCAGTAATACCTATACCTAAATAAATCTGGGAAAACAAATAAGTAGTAAAAATTAAAATGTATATCTTTGAAAGATAAAATGTGCATTCATTTTACTCTACCCTGAAGAGATGACATTTAATAAAAGAAGCACAGAGTTTAAAAGTAACTTGTAATTTGAATACATTTGCTTTTCTTAAACATACTATTATGAGCTTTTCATAGAGAAGCACAAATCGTAGTGTCAGTCAGAAAGTTCTGTCAAAAGCCCGGGAGAGGATTACGAAGAAGCCGTTAAGCAGAATTATTTGCCCTGAGCTATCTGTGCCAAGCACTGTGCCTGATGGTGGGTGTAACAATGAACAAATTATAGTATGTGACCAAAGGGTTATCTGATGTGTAAAGAAAACACTCAGGGATTAGATAATGGTTCAGATGTCTAAGGTAAATTATTCTCTAAGTGATGCATACTTACATGCATATTCAACATATGACAATTGAGCTCAAAAACAAATCCTAGAAAAAGGTCTATACACCGCATCAATTATCACTATGGTCACCTTTGAAGCACTCCCCTTGGGAAGATATATACCAATACCAGTGCATAGTCCTCTCTTGAAAAGATTTTGGAACTCTTTTTCTGGAATGATCATCAGAGCTGTCATTGTGTATCACACAAAAACATGCAACAGCAATAATGAACTTCATTCATCAAGATACTACCACACGTGAACACAAACACAGTGTGAGTCACCCATAAACCAACGTTATGAAATCTTATGGAGTACAGTGCTGCCAACATAAGCACATGCTGGCAAGTTCATGAACTTAATTGTCAAGCCTCATACAACAAAAGTTCTGATGGTCATTCCAGACAAAGAGTTCCAAAACTGCCTCAAAGGGTAGACTAGGAACTCGCACCAGTGCCCAGCTTCCCAGAGGGTCACTTTGAAGGTGAAGGTAGTGATATATTGAGCAATGAGGTACGTAGCACATTTTTTTGGCCAGGGCTGGGGCTGGGTTTGAATCCACCACCTCCGGTATGTGGGACCGACACCCTAATCCTTTGAGCCACAGGTGCCGCTTAGGTATGTAGCACTTTTTCTAGGACACATTCACTAACTTTTTTGTTAGACCTCATATATATATATATATATACACGCATGCCTATCTACACACATGTCAACATTACTAGAAACATTTTTTTATTCCATCTGGTTAGAAGGTTGCCATTTCTGGAAAAGTAGTTTTTAGTGATATGTATTCAGCATGCTCTGAACACCTTCACACATTTTATAGTTCATCATTTAACTTATTTAGGATAACACTGGGGTTTCCTTCCTCACATGCTCCAGCTGAATTAATTGCTCCTTTTTCAATTTCCATACCTTATAGGATGTACTTTATTATTTTATTGTTTATAGCTTCATAATAGGTAATAGCCTCTCTTTTTAAAACAAATTAAAAAGAGTGACAATGATGGAAAGTAAGTGACTACATCAGGTAACAAGGTCTTACCTTAATTAATTGCCTTTATTAATTTACTCTGGTTAAATGTCCTTTTTTCATCTTTTCTTGTCCTGAAATTTATTGTTATCAGCTTCCTAGGGTTAACGTACATTCAGAAAAATTGACTTGTGATGACCCAGCTTGTAGAAGATTGATGCATAAATTAGATCATCTAATTAATTAATTTCATCCAATCTGGTCTAAAGGTAAATGTCCCTATCTATAATAGAAAATATTCAGGGTAATTCGTATTTGTCGTTTGTTGAGCACAAAATCAGTCAGGATGGTGACTCTGCTTCTAAGTTTTAATAGTATAATGATACCAGGGATATATTGATCAGCATCCTGGCTGCAAGTAATTGGTTTCTTCTGTGTTTTTTCAAGGTAAACATTTTTGTACCTTATACATTAGAAAATTCACATTCACACTTCATAAACCTCTGTCTGCTTTCCTCCATCTGATTTCAAGAATCTTAGATTTAGATTCATCTGCATAATTTCATCCTTCTGAGCTTTTCACATCACCTTTGCATGTTGCATATACAGCTAGAATTTAAACATGTTAGGCGCATATTTGATAGTTTTCCCCAACCATGTATCTGTGTAACTCAAACACCTACAGTGACAAAAAAAATTCCCATCATCCCATAAAGTTCATCCACATTCTTTCCAATCAATTTCCTCACTATGAGTAACAGCTTTATAATTTTTATTCAGCATAACCTGATTTTTCCTGTTCTAGAAATTCAGAAATCATGTAGTGTATATTCTTTTTGGACTGCTCATTTTACTCAGTTTAATATTTCTCTGATTCATCTCTGTTGAAGGACATAGATTACTTCATTCTTCTATTGGCAGAGCATTATTCTGCTGTACATAGATGACAGCATACTGACCTACTCCTGTTCTGCTAGGAAACTCTCGGACACCCTCAGAGTCTGCAGTTTGTAGCTCTTATCAATGAACCTGTGATGGGCACCTCTGTGCTGTGCTTCTCATGAGCTTATCTTTTCATTTTGAGGGAATAAACTTTAGGAGTAAAAGTGCCATGTTTTAGGGTAAGTATTTAAATTCATAACACACCTTTTTTTTTTGTTGTTTGTTTTTATCTTATTTTATTTATTTGTTTGTTTTTTGAGACAGACCCTCTCACTCTGTTGCCCAGTGTCATGGCATCAACCTTGCTCACAGCAACCTCAAACTCCTGGGCTCAAGTGATCCTTCTTCCTTAGCCTCTCAAGGAGCTGGGACTACAGGCACTTGTCACAACACCCAGCTAATTTTTCCATTTTTAGTAGAGACAGGATCTTGATCTTGGTCTGGAATTCCTGAGCTCAAGTGATCCTCCTGCCTCAGCCTCTCGGAGTTCTAGAACATAGGTGGGAACCATCTTCACATCTGGGCAAAATTCATAAGATATTGTGAGGAGACTTCTGGCTTCAGCTTTAACAAAAAAAAGTTGTCAGACATTTTCCAGAATAATTTTATAAACCACCAGCAATGTTGCTATAATTCACCAAAATTTGGTGATATCATTTTTTATAATTTAGACATTGTTTACAGGTTTCTCACTGTGGTTTTAATTTTCATTTTCCCAATGATTGTTTCTATTCTTAGTATTTTTTAATGAACTTATTAGCCAGTAAGACATCTTTTTGTTAAATTTTCTGTGTTTTCCTTTTAATTGGATTATTTGTTTCATTTATTATTGAGCTGTAAGGGGTCTTTAAGTGCCATGGACATTGTACTTCAGTTTGATGTATGTTTTGAAAACTGTTTTCTTCCTGTATGTGCCTTGCTTGTTTATTTACTTAGCATTGGTTTAATGAGCAAAAGTTTAATATCTTAAGTCTAATTTATTGTTTTTCATTACTACTGCTTTCTGTGAATTATGAAACCTTTATCTCCAACTCATGAGTATCTTATCTTATAGTTTCCTCCCAAAGAGTTTTATCTGCCTCATACATGAATTTGATTCTATTTTCTGCCCCACTTCCTGCCTCTTTGAGTATCTAGTGACTATATGGAACTTAGTTTTTAGAGTTGGTTTAGATTCACAGTAAAGTTGATCACAGGGTAGAAAGAGTTCCTATATGCCCCCTGCCTAGCTGCATAGCTTTCCCTGTGTCAACATCGTCCACCAGAGGAGAAATTTGTAGCAACTTATGAACCTATAATGATTGCTCATTATCATTCCAAGTCCATAGCTTACTTTAAGGTTCACTCTTGGTATATGTTCTACGAGTTTGGGCTATTATGTAATGACATACAGCTATCATTAATCATACTATACACGGAATAGTTTCATTGTCCTAAAAATCCTCTTTACTCCACAAATTCATTCCTTTCTGCTCCTTAAATTCTGGCAGCCACTGATCTTTTACTGTCTCCATAATTTTGTAGTTTCCAGATGTAAGATAACTGGAATCCGACAGTCTGTAGCCTTTTCAGGTTGCTTTTTTATTTTATTTTTTCACTTAGTAATATTGCACTTAAGACGCTTCAATATCTTTTCATGGCTTGATAGCTGTTTTCTTTTTAACATTGAATACTATTCCATTCTGTGTTCAGTCACCTACTGAAGGATACCTTGGTTGCTTTCAAGTCTTGACAGTTATGAATAAAACAGCTATGTAAACATGCGTGTGCAAGTTTTTTTTGTGGATATACATTTTCAACATCTTTAAGTAAATTCGAATAATTTCTGCATCATGTGATGTGAGTATATTAAGTTTTTAAGAAACTCCCAAGAGGGCATTTTTGGAATTCCCAATAGAATGAAGGAGAGCACCTGTCGTACCACATCCTCACCGTGTTCATCGTACCACATCCTCGCCATGTTCAGCATCTTAGTGTTATGGGTTTGGCCTTTCTAATGGGTGTGTAATAGGATCTCATCGTTATTTTAATTGGCATGTCTCTGATGGTATAAGACTCAGAGATCTTTTCACAGGCTTGTTTTCCATCTGTGTATCTTCTTTGGTAAAATATATGCTAATCTTTGGCCAACTTTTAAGTCTGGATTTCTTTTTTTATTAAGTTTCGGAATTCTTTGCATATTTTGCATAATGGTCACTTACCAAAAGCATATTTACAAATATTTTCTTCTAATCTGTTGCTTGTCTTTTTTTATTTTATTGAAAGTATTTTTCACAGAGCAAATTTTTTAAACTTTAATGAAACCCAACTGTCTAGTAATTTTTAACTTTATGCTTGGCATTACATTTGAAAGACGAGGGAAACTTTAGAAGTTTCCACGGGAGAGGGTTCTCCCTTTTCTGTGTCAGAATGTATAATGAGGTTTCTATGATCTTAACTCATTCAGGGATTGAACTGAGTTAAGGATTGATTGCATTTTAATTCCACCTCTGATTTATTTCTGTTCCATGTCTCTGTCCTTTCTGGGTTTGTGATTGAGAACTGACAGGTCCCTAAATTCTCAGCTCTGAAATTCTGTGTTAGGAAGGGTGAGAGCTAAGCTCTTTATCTTCTTGATCCATACAACTGTAAATTGTGAGTCATATCCTGAGTCCCACTGTGTTTTTGTTTGTAAAACAGGCTCTTTCTAAGCAAGGATTTATATCTAAGCACCTCAGCCACAGAAAGTTTACCTTTTAGCTTTTGTCCTCACTTCTGCCTGCAAGCAGAGTCACAGGTTACAGATCTGCTAATTCTCTGATGATTTCTCCTATCTTCAGTCCACTCTCTCATTGCTTGGGCCAAGCACTATTTTCTGCCCATCGCCAACCTTTTAAGAAAATAGATAGCTTTTGCATAATTTTACTCATTAGAAGAATTTTTTTCTTACTGAAATTTTAGTTGCTCTAGTTTTTTGTTGCTTCTGAGGCTCTGCAATTCATTTGAAGTGTAATATTTGGAAGTTTCCCATGGTATATATTCAGCTGCCATAACTTACTGCTATTTAATCAGATGTAGAAGTGAATTACATTAATATAGTTCATTTTCTTATTATTTTTTTTTTCTGGTATACTTGGTAATTTTATTGAATGTTAATCATGTAATAGTAAAAAAAAAAAGAAAAAGAAAAAAGTTGAGTCCATCAATGTTATCTTTCACAAGAGAGTCCCTTTTACATCTGACAAATAGAACAAGTGGGTGAGTGATTTGAAACTTGAGTTCTCTTTGAGACCAGATCTTTTCCCAGTTTATATTTACTCTAAGTGAATAACTTTTAGGAATTTGAATGAGAACTTCACTTTTTTCTCTTTAGCTGCTTATGAGCTCTGATTTTTTTTTTTTTTAATATTGCTACTATAAATCCATCCAAGCTTCTAAGTCTTTAATCACCAAAATTTACTATTTAGTTTCTTAGCCTGACAGTTAGAAATTAGCAAATGCCACTAGAACTAAAACAACAATGACTATTTGACTTCTTTCTTTGAGTCGCTTTTCCTGCTAACTTTGCCCCTCAAATCCCTGTGGTCTCCTAACTCTTGAGCACCTTCTTTCATTTTTTTTTTTAAATTACATTTTGTCCTTTTTTTTCTCACTGTCCCCAGTTGAATAATTTATCAAATCTGTTGTAGCCAAAGGTGAAAGCACATCCTTTATTCCTACATAAGCACTTTTTTCAAGCCAAAACCTGCACCTTAATGGAATGTGTTAAGATACTGAGCAAAGTCAATTAGGCCTCTTATATCTGTTCATAATATACTTCCATGTTGGAAAAGCTAACTGGCCACATAGACGATCTGACTAGGAACCAAGTTTCTTCCTTTATATTCGATTACTCTTTGTGCATCTTATCAAGTCACGGGCATGACCACATGATAAATCTTATCACTTGGAATTATACTACTTTTAAATCTTAAAATTCAGTCGCTAGACTTTTGCCTTATGAATGCAATTTGTTCACATCCTCAATCCTGCCTAAGAATGTCCAAGGGTTTCTTGATTCTCTGATTTCTTTACAAGCATCTAACTTTTTCCAAGTTTAGCTTCTGTAATCATAAACCTGTATAACATGGTATTAATTTTAAGAAAAATGACTCCATAATAATTATGATGTCCTATCATGAATATATTCCATTAATTTCTCCCTCTGTCAAGAATGTAGAATATTTAATAAGAAAAACCACACCATCATGCTGCTTATTTTTACATATTTAACATTTCTAGTTCCACAAAACTTGTGGTTATATTTTTCAAAATTTTATTATTAATATATAATAGTTGTATAGGTGGTATATGTGATGATCTCTTGATATATGGGAAGAATGAATAATGATCGAATCAGAGTAATTGAAATTTCTCTCACCTTAAATATTTTTCTTTTTTTTGTGCTGAGACCATTTTGGTTCTTCTCTTGTGCCTTTTTTACATATACAATAGATAATTATGAACTAATATCTCCCTACTGTGCTCTCAAAAATGGAACTATTCCTTCCATCTAACTATTTGTGTATCCAATAGCAAATGCTCAACATAGCTTATCCCCAGAGAAACTCAAATCAAAACTATCATGAGTTATCAACTTATCCCAGTTAGAATGGGTATTATCAAAAAGACAACAAATAGCCCATTCTGGGAAGAATGCAGAGAAAGAGAGTGCTCGTCACTATTGATGGGCATGTAAAGTAGTATAGCCACTATGGAACAATGTGACAGGTACTCAAAAAATTAAAAACAGAACTACCATATGATCCAGCAATCCTATCATGAGATACGTCCCCAAAAGAGCAGAATACCAAAAAGACACTTGGATTTCTGTGTTTACTGCAGTACTATCCATGATAGCCAAGACAGGAATCAACCTAAGTGTCCACCCACAAATGAATGGATAAGGAAAATGTGGTATACACAAAAGTCAATATCACTCAGATATAAAAAATGTGACATCCTGTCATTCACCACAACATGGAGGTTTGATGAGTAATATAACATGTATTTATGGATTGATCTTGCTTAGGTGCTATAGAAAATGTGATGTGAATAATAATGGAAAAAATTTTAGTTGTCTTTATTGTAAAGAAAAACAATTGATTATTTGATGTGTATAGAAAGCATCTTCATTACAAACAGAAATTTGAAAATTTGGGATAAGATTCTCTTTGCACAGTTTATTATCGGTGTGTATCAGAAACATTTAATCTCAGAGTATCTCACTTCTCCTTATCTGTAAAATGGATAAAGTGTTATCAATGACTATGAGAATTAAATTTGATAATATGTGGTATGTGTAGTATAATACTTGTCATGTATCAGATAATCAGGAAACATTAGGGAGAGATGATCCAAAAAGTATTAAATGCATGATTATCAGAAACAAGTAGCACTTAACCTTGAAAATGAGAATCATTTAAGGACATATTGAAGGAAAAAATTGATGTGTCCAGAGTCAATGACATCTCCTTAGATGTTATTTTTTAGTACAATCTATGGTATAAAAAAAGAGTGGAGCAGTGGGAAGTCCAGGAGAACAATTATTTAAACTTGGACCTGTCTCTTCTGTTGTGTGATTACATTGAATATTTCTGGGTTTGGGGTCTTTGTATTCACTATATTGTATTATTTCCTTTATTAATTAAACAAACAAGTTTTGAGAATATAAAAAAGAAGAGAGCTGTATGTAAATATTATAAAAAACAAAAGTTTATAAAAAACAAAATATTTCCCTTTTATTTTGTTCAACTTAGCCAAAGGAAACAAAACAAAAGAAAAATTAAGGAAATAATTGATTACATGACCTGACAAAAAAGTGCTGAAGTCTTCTCATTTTGTCATGATATTAAAACTTCTATTATTTGAAGATATATTTGCTCCTAACAAAAAGTATATTTATAGTTTCCCTTTATCCATGAAGGATACATTCTAAGACCTCTAGTGAATATCTAAAACTGAATATCTAAAACTGAAGACAGTACCAAATTCTATATAGAGTATGATTTTTGTCCATACATAAATCCTTATGATGAAGTTCAATTTATAAATTAGGTATGCTAAGAGATTAACAACAACTAATAATAAAACAGAACCTTGTAACAATATGCTGTAATTAAAGCTATGTGAATGTGGCTGGTCTCTCTGTCCCTCAAACTATATCTTACTATTCTGTACTTATAGACGTGTATTTTTAATCTGTCATTTACCCCAGATGACTGAAATCATGGAGCGCAAACTGTGAATAAGGAAGGACTATCGTACTACAAAGTGGAGTGCCAACATTGACCTTGTACACATGATGTGCTCACAAACTTCAACAATTTGCTTTCTGGAGGGGTGGGATATGGGAGGAGGTTTATAGTACTAGCAAGATTCTGTGGTGCAAATCCTTCCACCATGGCAAATTTCTAGCTACCAGTGGGATGTCAAATAGAACGTAAGAGTTCTGGCATTTTAAAAAATGGCTCTCATGAAGTAGCACCAGCTGGCTCCAGCATATCTTTGCTATATGTATCTTTCGGAAATATCTAACAGTCTGTACTAATACTGTTTCAATTCTTCTCTCTTTCAGTGCTTTTGACAAGTACCTTAAACTTCAAGGTGTGGTTTATAGTTTAATAATTATTTGACAATGTAAATTTCCCTAAAATCACCTCTATGCTATAAAAAAAAAAAATTCCTAATGGAAAAAGAATTGAAGCCTTCCTGTTCTGAGCATATCATCAAAAGCCAGCTCTAGTTACGTTACAGGGTTTGCATTAATATTTACTAAATACTAAAATAAATACTAAATAAAATAAAATAAATAAATACTAAAATTAATAATTTAGTTAAATCTGGTCAGAGGCGTAATCATTTGACATAATCTTTTACAAAACTAACATAAAACAAACAAAAAAAAATGTTCCAACATTTTTCCTTAACTTTACTATCTCATGGCTAAGAACAGAATAAAGTCAAGTGGAGGAGAATGATACACTTAATTAAAAAAAAAAAAAAAAACTTATACAAGAAGAGTTTTTAACATATCACACCAAAACAGAGATGAATGTGAAACATAAAATGTTCGGGATGCCTATCTAGTCCAGTTTCTCTGTTGTTTGTAGAGGCTTCCAGGAACATGCCATGAATAGCTTTTGCTTTTCGCCATAATATTTGCTTTGATACTGCCACGTCCTAATTTGAATGTACAAAGCTGCTAAAACAGGAGGCAGATCTCAAAGGGCTAGCTTGAGGGCGCCTGAGAATTGATAACAGAAGGAGTTCAATTTTGTGCTTGAATTTCATATCTTGGCACAAAAATACAGTTTGTTTCTCTGGCCCCTTACTAGCTGGTAGTTTAAATGTTTAATATTACTTTTTTTTTTAAAGTGGCACATTGGGCAAACCATGAAGCAGACAGCT
Source organism: Loris lydekkerianus (assembly GCA_963574355.1). Classification (NCBI taxonomy): domain Eukaryota; kingdom Metazoa; phylum Chordata; class Mammalia; order Primates; family Lorisidae; genus Loris; species Loris lydekkerianus. The sequence goes on from CAUYPK010131842.1 coordinate 14,648, forward strand.
ATTTTTCTGATAATGAAAACCTCCTTCTAAGAGATCAAAGTTTCCCAAGTAACTCAGAAAACTGACCAAGAAACCAAGCAGCTGTGTGATCTTGGGCAGACGATCTAGCCTCATGCGTCTCTCAAGAGCGTGAGAGACAGTCTTGCCTCATGGGTCAACACTGACCTTATAGTCTGAACACTGCTTCCTAAAGGAGGGTCTTATTGTTTTTAATTAGTTTTTATAATTTGTTAATGTTACATGACTGAATAGGACAATTTTATTCTAAAATTACTTCCTAATCAATCAGAAACAAGGACATACTGTAAAAATGCAGCTATTTCAATGTATAAGCATTGTAAATGCTAGGATCTATACAGAACTTAAATTAATTTACAAGAAAAAAACCAACAATCCCATACATCAATGGGGAAGAGAGGTAAACAGAACCTTCTCTAAAGAAGACAGATGAATGGCTAGCAAACAAATGAAAAAATGCTCATCATCCCTTATTATTAGAGAAATGCAAATTAAAACCACCCTGAGGTTTTAATATCATCTAACCCCAGTGAGAATGGCCCATATCACAAAATCTCAAAACTGCAGATGCTGGCGTGGGTGTGGAGAGAAAGGAACACTTTTTCACTGCTGGTGGGACTGTAAACTAGTACAACCTTTCTGGAAGGAAGTATGGAGAAACCTCAAAGAACTCAACCTAGACCTCCATTTGATCCTGCAATCCCATTACTGAGCATCTATCCAGAAAAAAAAAAAAAAAACTTTTATTATAAAGACACTTGTACTAAACTGTTAATCGCTACTCAATTTACAATCACTAAAATGTGGAAACAGCCTAAATGCCCCTCAACCCAGGAATGGATTGGCAAGCTGTGGTATATGTAGACCATGGAATACTATTCAGCCATTAAAAAATAAAGATTTTGCAGCATTTGTATTAACCTGGATGGAGGTGGAACACATTATTCTTAGTGAAGCAACACAGAAATGGAGAAGCATGAATCCTACTTATTCAACTTTAATATGAGGGCAATTAATGACAATTAATGACCCAGTGGGGCATGGGGGAAGAGGAGAGCAGAGAGAGAGAGAAGGAGGGAGGGGTGAGGCAAAGAAAAAGTGTAAATCTTACTCTTCAAACTCAGCTGAGTAATAAATATTGGTATGGGTGTTCTTTAGCTCAAATTTTGTCTGACTTTGAATTCTTACTAGGCTTTTAGGACAGAAACTTCTGAAAATTGAGTTAGTCTCATTTGCTGAAAGTTGGAGCAGATTCATTAACTGCTATGACAAGGGTCGCTGGACTTCACACCCATCTAACCAGAGCAGATCCCTTGAAGTCTGATGGTAATATATATATATATATTTTTTTTTGTCTCACACAACATAAGAAAATCTTTATCAGATCTGAGTACTTCAATGACTGCAGTGCACCTACCCTGTGCTTACTATAGGATTATCTCCTGTAATTTCTTGTCTTTCTTTTAGCTCAAGACTTGAAGTGCTGGGGTATTCTCCTTCTACAACCCCACTTTCCCAGCTTTTCTCCTCTGCCCCTCCTTTGCCTTCCATTTCACAGTCTTCAGATCCCTTCCTCTTTGTACAATTTCTGTCATTAGCCTCAGCTTTGAAAACCATGTGCTAGAAAAGGGAATAGCTTGCAAGTGTCAACGAAAACAACAAATCAGGCTTTGAAAGAACTAACGTTGGTTTTATAGAGAAGTCTCATTGAGGATTGCATCCTGGGACAGTCTCTCCAAGAATGTCTGCTAGTTGTCCCCAAACTGGTGTTTCAGCTCCCAATTGATACAGCGGGTGGCAGAGGTCCTGCACCTACTGTGAAGTTACAGTAGAGTAAAATCTCATCCAAATTTGGGTAGAGAGTGAATCTGGTTATAGATTACAGAAGCATAATCATTGACACTCTCAGACATTGTCTTAGGTACAGAAGATGGCCCTGCCCTGATTCCCTGATGCGTTCAGCTCTTATGGGAAGCAGAATTGGCAAGCACGACTTCTCACAGCAATGGCTGTCTATGTGCTTGCTACTTTGTGTCATACAAGCAATTTCCACTTTTGATTTCTAACAAAATTAATCCTAAGGAAAAACAGTAAAAAAGTACCCAAAAGGGTACAAAAGAGCCTGGATACATTTGTAGGTGATACACAGCAATGCAGAGGTGTGGGGGTGAGTAGATGGGTGTACAGTTGCCACAATAGCACTGAAGTGTCCTCAAAGCATCCTACCATGGTCTCCTTTTCATTCATTGCCCACTGATGTTTAGGACGTGAGCTGTGGGGGAGGCAGATATTAAAGTAATTTCAATGAAATCTAATGGGTGGTATGAAAAGGCAAGTTGAGTGATTGGGGGGGACACTTCATAAATATGTTTCTCAAAGTAAATAATGTTCATATGATAAATATTAAGACATGAAATTAATTAAGCACAAAAATAGAAAAGCACGCCCACAGGGGCGGCCTCAGATCGGTAGTTTTCAAAGTATCAAGAGTCTCAGGAATCTTTTACACTTTAAAAATGATTGAGAATCACAAAAGTATCCTCAAACTTGTCCCTGGGAGTTATATCTGTTGATATTTACATATTAGGCATTAAAACTACGAAATCTTTTAAATAGTTACATAATGTGTTTAAAAATGATAATAAAGGGTGGTGCCTGTGGCTCAAGGGAGTAGGGCGCTGGCCCCATATGTGGGAGGTGGTGGGTTCAATCCTGGCCCTGGCCAAAAAACTGCAAAAAAAAAAAAAAAAATAATAATAATAATCTAACCCAGAAATGGAATAAGAAGCTGTGGTATATGTATACCATGGGCTTCTATTCAGCCATTAAAAAAAAAAAGATAGAGATTTTACATCTTTTGTATTAACCTGGATGGAAGTGGAACACATTATTCTTAATAAAGCATCACAAGAATGGAGAAGCATGAATCCTATGTACTCAATTCTGATATGGGGACAATTAATGACCTAGTA